>VOPJ01016200.1:0-30563 GCA_014673585.1 Semibalanus balanoides | reverse complement strand
AACCGGGGGAATGTCGGTGAAGCAATGTTTCTTTCCTTCGTTAAGTTTTGATTGAGCGATGTGACAAACTCGATATGAATCTAGACGCGCTATGTAACGACATTGGTTTATTCTGCCTAATCCCCATATGGGCTTTTTTTTGGGGGGGGGGCGTCAGATGCCTCCCTTGGCACGACTAAGCTCTCACCGAGCACCGGCAGGGCCTGGGTTAAAATTGCTTTTAATATGCTTAGATTTGAAATGTGTTGTTTTAATGTTTGATTGATTTAGTTTTATTGGTAAAGCTGTGGCGCCAGTGGATCCCTTGCCCCGTTTCTGTTCGGCTTTCCCAAATCGTTTTCAAAAATCGACATCACGGTGTGCCTTTTGATGGATTGTTTAATTTTAACATTTTTATTTAGCTTCACTATTGTATTCTTTTACTTATTTTATTTCATTTTACGCTTATGTTTGTCCATTATCCAACTTAAATGTATCGTAAACCTATGTTTGTAAAGGGTATCAAGGACGTAACTAGGAGACCAATTTTGCACTAGCTAAATGCGATCTGCTGAAAAAGACCTACCCCCCCCCCTCCTACACACCGGTTAACAGCATAATTTTGACTTGAGGAGCGAAATTATTATTCTATGGTCACTGACGGTGCCCCCCTCCCTTGAAAAAAAAATCTGGCTTCGTGTCAGCGCTCTTACTTATGCCTTAGGTAGCATTTTTTCGAAGTGCCCCCCCCCAGTGATAATTTCTTAGCCGAGGCCCTGCCTGCAAGGTCAGTTTATTTTATCTGAGGTCACCAGAACTTTTCGCCAATAACTCTTAAATATATTGAAGATGGAGAGGTGCGACTGACACCACTGTGTTTGTCTCTTCCAGGCGCGTCTCCCCATATGCAGCAATAAGCAGCATGGTCTACTTGTGTCACCAAATGACCTTGAATCTGTCAACTGAGATAACATTTTGGACTTGACCTAATTAGGTCAATCTGGATATAGTTCGAAGCGCCTTGACAAGACAAACACGATGGCGTTAAAATTATTGCCCTATATTCAACAGCTAAAAGTTATTCACGAATAACTTTTTGGAAGAAAATGCCATCGTGACCTTTAGTGATCTCTGGAGCCTAAACTATGGACCTGAGCTAAAATTCGTGGATACCTCAGCGATTGCATTTTTCGAGAGTTTTCAATTGGTATCGTTTGGCCTTAGCTATCATAGTTCTCGAGATATGTGGGGGTTTCTGGAGCAAAGTTTGACCTTTGATGACCTCAATATTGACCTGAGAAAACAAATGCCTAAGTAACTTCGAATGTTCTTGAGAGCTTTCGAACGCCCTTTTCCGTGACCCTTTTAGTTTTCGAGTTATGGTGGTTGTTTTGGCCCCAGACAGGGTCAATTTCAAAGGCCCACCGGCAGGCGCGCAGCCAGGATACTGCGACGGGGGGAACCAAAGTGGTCCCCCTATCATTGGCAGTTGCCCCCCCCCCAACGAAAAAACAATACCATGAATTTGCTTAGTTCCAATCCATATGAGACCACTCCCACTGCATGTGACAATGTACGGCTCATACGCATCGGTTCAGGCCTGAAATGAGCCCTTTCTGAGTCCACGATGGTCCCTTTTCCGACCCGAGATGGGCCCCGCTGATCAGCGACAGGGGTGTTCAGCACCCATAGCACCACTCTGACAGCGCCCCTGTCGACCGGGGCGCGTTCGAATGACGCCGGTCAGACGGAGCGTTTATTTTGGTTCGTTCCAGCGGTCACGATTATCGCGCATGAGTGAATGACGAATGTTTGTTATTGCTTCGTAGCAGCCGAAAAAAACAGGCTATGCAAATATGCACTAACAAGGAATTGCCGCTCTAGAAGGGACCAAGCTGCGGCCAGCAACATCAATGGGTTTTCATGACTCCGACCCAGATTCCAGATTCAAATTCCGACTTCCCCGACTCCTTCATAAACTGCTGACTCAACACTGAATGCAACCCTGGAAACATGGAAATGGATTTCGAACAACCTTCGCAGATACAGAACTCTATCTTCTCCAACCTTGCTTCAATGCATTCTTTCAGTTTCAACAGAATAATAACCTCTCGTTAGCTAGGTGAACTATTGTTTACGGGTGGAGTCGATGCACAAGCAATACACATGACAGTCGGTATTCCGCGAAAGCATTAGCTGTCATTGCAATGGACGCATTTAAAGTATCGCACGCATAAAGAACCAGTCACTTTGCCTGTTGCCAAATCGTTGCGATTATTATAATAAGGAATATTCGTGCATGCAGATGTTGAATATGACATAAGTTTGGCTAAACTATGAAGCTGCACAAGAAAAATGATAGCAAGATATTTCGAAAACATATACTCGCATATTCAGTAAAGATTGCAAAAGTGGCGCAAATTTAGAAAGCAGCACTGCTGTTTTCACATTGTGCGCGTCGAAAGAATGAATGAGCTAGGAACCTTTGTCAAAATAATTAATTATACAATCACTAAGTACAAATACTATTATTTTCTCACCATTGCTTACACAAGCATAATATCGTCCGTGGCGAAGGGTCCGCTCGCTGGTCCAGTAATGCTGGTTTTAACACATGCTTTCGTACACCGGTGTCGATTGAATACTATTTGGGGGGGCGGCCCCAATGATTTCAAATTTAATACATTAGGCCATATTGGCGTTGCATGGTAAGAATGGAGTTAAAATCTATAAATTAGCATTAGGAAACCCCATATAAATTTTAATAAATTTACCACCGCTGCTTTCGTATGAAGCTTTTTGACACGGCACTGAATGACAGGAGACACTAGCCGTTATCACGATGGATTATTTTGCGCGAAATGTTCTAAAACATTTTAAAATGTTTTAAAATGTTTAAAAGTAGCCGTATTTACGATGGACTAATTTGCGAGAAATGTTTTAACCCTCGTCCTACGGGCCCATAAGGCGAGGTTTAAAACATTTTTTTAATTAGTCCATCGTGAAAACGGCTACTACTAAAACATTTTATAACATTTTATAATTTTTAAAACATTTCGCGCAATATAATCCATCGTGAAAACGGCTAACATCAATTATATTCGGCAAGTTTTTTTTTCTACCAATCAGACATATGCCTGGATCCGGGATCCACCTGATATCCGGATCTCTGTGTCATGTGTCCCGAGATCCGCATGGAAAACCAGATCTAGGTACACAATAAAGCAGAGGGATCCACAAAGATCTCATATCTTTATATATTTTATGCCGAGGGATCCACTGGGATCCCAGATCTAACTTGGGATCCAGGCACGCTGTAGATACCTGCTTCTTGCTTAATTGTGTCACATGGCCAAAATTAATTACAATATCTATGTTTGCTAATAGGTACAACTTACTAAATAATTTGCAGATAATAATTATATACATAGTGCATACTACATACGCATATAGTAGAGATTAAGTGTTTCCAGATCTGAGGCTCATTTAAATTGGAGATCCACTGAGATCCCAGATCCTGAAGCGTTTTACGCCGAGGGATCCAGGAGGATCTTAGATCTTCATGCATTTTACGCAAAGGGATCCACTGGGATCCAATATCATCATGCATTTTATACCGAAGGATACACTGGGATCCCTAAACCCACTTCGGGATCCAGGCACGTTTGCAACCAATCATAGTATGCAGTAAGTGATTTCTCGACATGGCCTTCAAAGCTGCTATTCCAGTTACAATTATATTATGGAAGTGGCTGGTTTCCTTTAACCCTCGCCAGTGTGAGGGGGGGGAGTGCATGCCACTCCTCAATTTTCGGGAATAACTTAAGTATTCATCAACTGATTGCGATTAAAATTTCAGCACCCTTCTTCAGGACGCTACCTCCCATTTTTTTTTTGTGGGTGAGGGGGGTGACGGAGGCATTCTGAAGTCCATTCTTTTCATGCAACGCTCATAGGCCTAATGTTAAAATCCGAAAATGTTTCGGGGGACACGTCTCCCGTCCCCCTGGTGGCGGAGCCCCTGCCAGCTGGCGTCCCGTAGTATCGATGCTTGTAACTTGTGCAGCTTCCGAGCGTTTGTTGCTCAGGAGCATATGCACAGGTGTTACAACGTAACATCTATGGCTTCCGCCTTCCACTAAGATCGTGACCTCCGATGACATATTACTTTTTTGGGCTTCTGGTACTTTCTAGGACATTTTGTGACGCTGATTTCAAGTATGGCATCCATTTTACATTACTATATGTTACAGTGGAGTCATGTCGTTTCCCAGCAGGTCAACCGAGATGACTGACCTCAGATGACCTGAGACAGGCACGTAGCATAGTGCGGCGGAGGCGCCCCCTCCCCCTGGAGGCCCGGCGGGCCCCTTTCGGCGCGCGCAAGGGCCGACGAGATCGCGCGAAGCGCAGTATCATGGGCTCTTTAGAGTCGGAAGAGCACTTTAAGGCCCTGTAGGGCCACCAGGGCCCTCTCTGAAAGATCAGAGGGCCCCTGGGACGTTTACAAGAGCTCTGTGCATGTCAGAGGGGCCCCTGGACAAGCATAAAGGGTCCATAGCCAGCATAAAGGAGCCCTCGGCAGGTCGTAAGGGCCCCTGGGCAGGTCGGAAGGGCCCCTGAGCAGGTCGGAGGGGACCCTGAGCACGTCGGTAGGACGAAAAAGCAGCCAGCAGTCTTTTACCAGATCGAAAGGGCCCCTGAGCAGGCTGGAAGGCCCCTAGCCAGACCAGAGGGCCGCCTGAGAAATTCAAAGGGCCCCTGTGCAGGTCAGAGGGCCCCTGACCAGACCAAAAGAGCCCCTGGGCGGGCCAGAAGGGAACATGAACATGCCAAATGGGCCCCTCGCCAGTACGGAGGGAGCAGACCTTTTCATCCGTTCTACTGGGCCTTTTCAACGCTCGGGAAATGGCCTTTTCGAGGCGCCCCCCCCCCTGGGCGAAATCCTGGGCTACGAGGCCGGGTAGAGGACCCTTTGAGCGGCGCCGCCCCCTCCGAACTAAATATTGGCTACGTGCTTGGTTCATGGGCCTCTCTGAGGACCATGAGTGTCCCGGTCCAATCCAGCTCATCAAAAGTTGAACAAAGAAAAAGGTCAGCACAAAATAAAGTGGTTGATATCCATTAAGTTTTGTCATCATTTTTTTAGGGGGTCTTTCAATGCTCGGGAAGGGCCCTTTTGAGGCACCGCCCCCCCCCCCCTGGACGAAATCCTGGCTACGTGCCTGACCTGATATTTTTTTTATAGTTTTGTAATTTTTAGGACTTTTGTGACGCTGTTCTCAAATTTAGCACCCATTTTGCATTATGATATCTCATTCACGATTCTACCTCGATTAAATTCAATTTCTACGCATTTTCTATTTTGGTGACATTCGAGTCATTGGCATGGCCTCAGGGGTCACCCCATGACCTAGAACCTTAAAAACGGGTATCAATGGCTTCATCTCGTCACAAGCAAAACGCTCGATTTTTAATCGAAGCTCTAGCTCAGTTGCGGTCAAAACGCCAAGGGGGGGGGGGTCGTACCGACGGCTACACGAGGGACCCTCCACCGGCGAGGGTGTTAACACGAGAAAACGGAGGGTATCATTTTCCAGAGCTCGTCAGTGCCTCTGCGTTCTCGTGTGTATAATGTAATAACCGTGTTGCTATTTTTCGGAATACAAGGTAAAGCAAGCACGTCAAAGCCGATATAAATAATGTTGCACCATAACAAGAGGAAAATCAACCAGCATTCAACAGCATCGCCTTCACATCATGCACTTATGACAACCTAAGGGGGTGCGAATCACATCTCAAGCCTACACAAACAATGCAAAATGCTCATTGGCCTTCGCGAAGTCACCTTCAGACCCATCCAACAGCCTCGGATGTTCCCGACTGCCTTTCGCTCTTACCTGAACACGGTCCAGTGCGCACGAACATTACCATATTATCACCCATCGCTATTGGAGCATTCATCGAACTTTACGACACTATTCTGAGAGCCCACGTCTCACCGAAGGCTCCGTCCAGTTCATGGTCAATGCCTGCCAGACGGATACAGGCGGGAAATCCATTTTATATGCAGCCCCTGAAACCCTAGAGGGGTCTCCAGTCCTATCGCCAGTCATCTGTCACGGTTAGTCGGCTGAGCCTCCGTCGGCGACCGTTTTTAGCGGGGTCGATTCGCAGAAGCGGTCTTAGAGGCGCACGGTAACAGTCTATCCGTCCAGAAGCGGCGGCGGTGGTGGTGGCGGAGGGGTGACCTTGCCCTTGAACAGTGACGCGCCATGGTTGACCCTGCGTCGACCGATCGCAGCCGTGGCGGCGGGGAGCTTCAGGTGAAAGACGAGACTGACGCTGCCGCGGCCCGCTGACCGTAACCGGGCTGAAGACCGGGCTGAGGACCGGGCTGAAGACCGGGCTGAGGACCGGGCTGACCGTCCCCAGGCTGAGGACCGGGCTGACCGTCCCCGGGCTGAGGACTGGGCTGTCCGTCCCCGGGCTGTCCGTCCCCGGGCTGAGGACCGGGCTGACCGTCCCCGGGCTGAGGGCTTCCGTCCCCGGGCTGAAGACCGGGCTGTCCGTCCCCGGGCTGAGGACCGGGCTGACCGTCCCCGGGCTGAGGACCGGGCTGTCCGTCCCCAGGCTGAGGACCGGGCTGTCCGTCCCCGGGCTGAGGACCGGGCTGAGGACCGGGCTGACCGTCCCCGGGCTGTCCGTCCCCGGGCTGAAGACCGGGCTGTCCGTGTCCGGGCTGAGGACCGGGCTGACCGTCCCCGGGCTGAGGACTGGGCTGACCGTCCCCGGGCTGAGGACCGGGCTGACCGTCCCCGGGCTGAGGACTGGGCTGTCCGTCCCCGGGCTGACCGTCCCCGGGCTGAGGACCGGGCTGACCGTCCCCGGCTGAGGACCGCTGACGTCCCGACTGAGGACCGGGTGACCGTCCCCGGGCTGAGGACCGGGCTATCCCGTCCCCCGGCTGAAGACCGGGCTGTCCGTCCCCCAGCTGAGGACCGGGCTGAACCTCCCGGGCTGAGGCCGGGCTGACCGGTCCCGGACTGAGACCGGGCTGACCGTCCTGGGCTGGAGGGACCGGGCTATCCGATCCCCGGCTGAAGGACCGGGCTGTCCGTCCCCGGCTAAGGACCGGCTGACCGTCCCCGGGCTGAGGACCGGGGCTGACCAGTCCCCGGACTTGAGGACCGGACGAGGAACCGGGCTGCCGTCCCCGGGCGTCCGTCCCGGGCTGTCCGTCCCCGGGCTGTCCGTCCGGGCTGACCGTCCCCGGACTGAGACCGGCTGTCCGTCCCCGCGGCTGAGGACCGGGCTTGAGGACCGGGCTGACCGTCCGGGCTTGAGGACCGGGACTGACGTCCGGGTGACCGTCCCCGGGCGTGAGGACCGGCTGGTCCGTCCCCGGGCTGAGGACCGGGCTGAACCGTCCCCGGCTGACCGTTCCCCGGGCTGAGATGGGCTGTCCGTAACGGGCTGACCGTCCCCGGGCTGAGACCGTCCCCGGGCTGAGGACCGGGCTGACCGTCCCCGGGCTGAGGACCGGGCTGAGGACCGGGCTGTCCGTCCCCGGGCTGACCGTCCCCGGGCTGACCGTCCCCGGGGCTGAGGACTGGGCTGTCCGTAACCGGGCTGACCGTCCCCGGGCTGAAGGACCGGGCTGTCCGTTCCTGGCAGACGCGTCCATCGCGACTCTCCGATCTCTCGGTGAACATATCTCGAGTTTCGGAGAGCATACCACAGTCTCAAGCAAAGTTCCTGTGCTGTGAATCAGCCACTGTGCAGATGTATGAGGCACAACATTGCGTATGCGATGCAATAGCGTGGAAGCAATGTGATAGACAACCTATCAACTTTTCCTCTTAATTAAAAAGGCAACTCTTGAAGAGAGATTATATCGATGTGAATTTTCGGGCGCAACCCATTGTCAAACAAAATAATAATCATAACATTTCAGGAGAATCAAACGATAGCTATTAAAGAACGACATCACTTGTTTGTTTCTCTACACGAGTTACCCATCGTTTGTATCTTGTTTGGCAATGGGCTGCGCTAGAAAATTCGCATGCATTTAATTTTCCTTTATTTATTTGTATCCTTCTATTTAAGAAAAAAAGATCATCATTGAAGCCATTTTCTTTTATACAAATGTTCCCCGCACGAGCGCTTAATAATATTGAATCTGAAAATATCTTCCATGCAGCATGACTGAAGATGGGACCAGCAATACATTCCATCTTCAACGATCAGCCTGACCATAAGCAAACAGTTCAACACGACTGATATGATATTGCACGGTATTTTTAGCTAATAATTAAGGCTGGTATGTTTACCAAAAACTGTTCGTATCAAAGATAGATGGATTGCGAAAGGGATTTTGGCCTTGCACCTCCTACGCTTCAATCGTGATCAATCGTCGATAACAGCATAATTAGCAATGGTGCATATCAAATGTTTGAAGATTAAATTGGCTCACTTCAGGCGCGACGACGACCGAATGTAAAGTGCTCGTCGGGTGCTTCAAATGGATAACAGGATGTTAAATAAACAGATAAGCTCCTACAAATAGCTTCACAGAAAAAAAAAACACAAGTCGGCAAACTTAGAGCCCGTTGCTGCTCGTGAAAATCGTTATGATAACCAAAGATCCGTAGTGACTTCACGGCGGGGTGGTGCCGGTGACCAAACGCTCTGTGCAACAGCGACCTGTCTGAACATCTGACGAAGCGTGTTGTGGAATAATTCACACCGAGTCTGAAAACTGACACGCGGGGAGCATTTCAATACAGGCATCTCGCATATAATCAGACATTTCACATTTAAAATGAATTATGCAACTCTTGTTCAGGCAAAGTTTTTGTTAAAAAACATGTCATTTGTTGAAGGGTAAAAATGTATGCATCTCTTGTTCACTTTATAAAAACTGTAGCGTCTAATGCCCACTACGGACAACGTAAAACACATGGTGTGTCCACTTGACCTTTAGCATGCCTTATCTGAGCGATGCCAACAGGGGGCCAGTAGTGTAGCGAATTCGGCAGAACCTGTTGACACCAACCCTCCGATGTGGCAACAGCTGTGCCCACATGTCAAGGGCGCCATTAGCAATCGAGTCGCGGCGAATCTCCGCCGTTTTCTCAGACACAGAGTCAACAGTCCGCGAGGCTCTCATCCGGCCCGACAGACATGGGCACAGAGGTCCCGACAGGCAGGGGCAGTGGGCACACTGGCTGTCGGGCTCACAGAGCGAGCCTGAGCACCTTATCGCGGTCTGTCGTCCTGTGACCGCTGCTACCTATCCAACACAGCGGCACACACCGGCCAAAGGTGTCAGAATCAAATGGTAGGCACTCCGAGCTAATGGGTCATTGCCAACAGTCTCAACAAGTTGGAAGAACTAATACTTGATAGGGGTGGTCTTGCAAGAGCAAGTAGCGCCTTAGAAGCCGACACTTCTCATTCCGATTTCTCAGACGGTTAACGAGGCAGCTATGAGTGTGCTCAGCTGTAATATAAGACTATAACCGGTACATGCTCGGTCGTGAACAATTTCCTCGTAAAATCGTGTCGGGATGTGAGAGCTATAGACAGGTGATCTAGCGTACAAATGGCTTCAAATGAACCTCCACAACGGCATGTTGGTGTTTGGACTGTCGGCGCTGGTAGGCGGTATGACCTCCAGATCTCGGCGCGATACGTTATTGCCCGACCCAGCGACAGACTAATTCCCAGCCCACACATTCGCGGCTTCCGCCAACACAGAACAAAACGTTAGTTGGCGAGTGGCCCGCCCAGAAGCGACCTTGACGTCTAGCCATTAAACGTCATTAAAACAAGGGACAGTCAAACTACCCGGGACGTTTTTGTTGTTACCCACACAGGCAAAACACTAACATAAAAATAAAACAAAAAGGCACAACCCAATTAAAAAATATGTGTTGCTACTAATGGAACAAAATTCGGACAGCAGTGTATTGAAGAACTTAGCTTTAACCCCATATCTTAACTGCTCATACCTACTCGTCATTAAAATCGTTCCGGTGTCATTATTCACAACAAACTTCAATAAGGGTTGCAGTGTATACAGGGGAGACTGGGGAACGCCGAACTGCAGGAAAAAAGGTCAATTACGCTAAAACACGTCATCATCAACACGTTTATTTGCCTTCATATTTGGTACAAAAGACAACGTTTGGCAGATCCAGCGCAAAAGCACAAACGTGCTTGATTCTAAGATCTGGTTCTATTGGCCTACTTATTCAGAAGTCACTCTGCCGCCGCCATAATACTCGTCAGTTCAGTTACGTCGAACCAGCCGACCGTCCACTCGCCCCACCGGGATCGCCGCTTCCACGCGTATGGGTAGGAAATTAGGCATCGAAAAAACGGTGAGAGTTAAGGAAACATTTTTGTAAATACAGCGCTATCGCCCAACCGTCACCCTCACCGAGGTCCGTATACCCTGTAGAAGTATGATAAGAGGTCCGTATCGTGTAGAAGTATGATGAGCTGGGATAGTGGTAGTATTTTTTTAAAAGGCTGTTGCAGTATTTATGATGCTTTGTGGAACAGTGTTGTTCTGTGGTGTGTGAACTGTGGGCAGCACAGAATGAAACGCCAATTGTTTTCGACCGGGTGACCGCAGACACATGCTGGTGAGTCAGCTTTTTGGATTTATAATTAACGTGTGACATTTCCATTCTGATTCTGGTGTGTGATGTGTTCCCTCTTTTTGTGCCTGCTGTGCAGTAAATTGGTGGAGACTGTAATGACAATGACATTTTTTAAACCTTTGTGAGTGAGGATTCGAATAGTGATGGGTAGCCCGTTCCACTGCTTGAGTGTAGCGTTGAAAAAAGTGTTGGTGCAGAGTGGTATGGACTGCAGTATGGGTATGTGTGCCAGCATTTCTTTTAGTGTTCTGGTGGTGTCGTGTGTTCGTGTGTGAGGCAATAATACCGTTATGTAGTCGCGCGTGGGATGTATTGGGTCGTTCAGCTTGTGGTAGTGTTAATCTGTGAATTCGACGTCTCGTCGTTCGTCGGTCCCATCCTAAGTCATGGGATGTATTGGGTCGGTGGATGTCCTGGATAGTGCTCCTGTTGTGAGTCTCGCTGCTCGATTCTGTAGGGTCTCAAGTAGAGTCGCATCCTGTATGGTAATGTACCCGTCGTAAATGGTGTCGCAGTAGTCGAAGTGGGGTCTGACATAAGTTTTGTATATTTGGTCTAGAATGGCCGCGGGAGGTGTTGTGCTATGGGGTACAATGGGCTGAGTAATTTTTGTGGCAGATTGCATTTATGTGTTCATGGAAGCGTGGGTCTTTGGAAAATGCCATGCCGAGATGCTTATGGTTGTCATGACGTGGTATTGGACTGCCTCCGAAAGTGAGTGCCGGCGACTGGTGGCTGCACTTCAAAGAAAATGTCTGTTGTATTGTTTTTGTTGCGTTGAAGGTGATAAACTAATCTGGACCGTACTTATCAATTTGGTCTAGGTCCTGTTGGAGCGAGTGCCGGGCGGTGGCTCGTGCTAAGGTCGGGTGAGTGTGAAGCGTACAATGATGTGTCGTCGGCGAAAAATAGTACGTCGTTTTGAGTCATGTTGGATAGGCCGTGCCAGGTAAATGAGTGCGAGTAGGGGTCCCACTACGGATCCTTGTGGGCAGCCGGCGTTGATAGTTTGAACTGCTGAGTGCTGTTCACACGAACGCGTTGTTTCCTGTCTTTAGGTGAGATTTTAGCCAGTCGTAGTTTTCCCGTAAGTCCGAAATAGTTTTTACATTTGTAGAGAATCCCTAAATGCCAAATTTTGTCGAAATATTTCGAAATATCTAAGTAAATTGCAGTGAAATCGTGTCCGGCTGATTTGTCCAATGATTTGTAATTTGTATATATTATGAGACAAGTAGAGCAGCTGTTGTTCTGTGCTATGGTGTTGCCCGTACCCACTCTGTTTATCTGTCAAAGGAGAGTGTTCGGTTAAATGTGTGTAAATGTTTTTGTCGACTATCTTTTCGAAAACTTTGGATAGCACATAGAGGATACTGATTGGCCGGCAACAGGTGAAGTCTGATGGAGAGCACTTATTTTTAAAGATGAGTTTAACGTTTGCTTCCTTGTATATGCTTGGCTATCTTCCGGTAGCGAGATATTTATTAAATAACTGTGAAAAGGGGTTTGGCGATGAGTGCAGTGAGTTTCACAAGTTTGACAGGTAGGTCATCAGGGCTAGTCGATTTATTTGGGCTCAAGGAATTTAAAATAAAACTTCTTGTTCGCTGGTGGTGATGTGGTCGAGAGTGGGTACCGGCGGTCTATTCGTTGTGAATGGCGGGGGTTTATGAGCTGCGGGTATGTGTAACGTTGATTGCTCTGCGAAATAGTCGGTAGGGTCACTTTGTCGTGGTCGTCGGTTATTGTGTCACCGTAAGGTCCTTGGAGTGGTGGAATAGCGTCGTCTCGAGTACGTCCGGTGATAGTGGGCAATGTCTGGTGGTATTTGTATTTTGTATGGGTCGCGTCTGTAGGAAAGAAGCTTATGTACCTGGGACTTGGGAGTGGATGCATGCGTTTTCATTCGTCTGCTCATCAATGTCTCTGTGTTGCGCTGGTAACGCCATCTGTTCCAGTTGTAGTCAGTTGGGGTCTGTCTGGCGAGTCTGAACAGTCTGAACATGTTTCTCCGTAGCTCTGCTGTCACCCACGTCTTCTGGTCTGATCTGAACTGTCTGCGTCTCGTTGGGATGGAAGCGGTGGCAGCGACGTTGTGTATAGCGGCAATGAACTGGTCTGTCGCTGTGTCAATGTCGTCGATGATGCGTGCCCAGTCGGTGTCGATGAGGAGTCGGGTCAGGAATGTAGCGTCCATATTAGAGAAGTCCCAGATAGTCTTGTGCACCTCGTACGTGTTAAGAGGTGGCGGTATTATGTTCAGTGTTGTGAATATGGGGCAGTGATCCAGGATTGCGAATGGTGATAATATGCCGCTGTGTGCAATAATGCCAGTGTTACTAGTGAATACACCTTTTCTTAATGCGAGGCGGCATCTGTTCACCTCAATTCGGCATTTCTCATTTAAAAACGACAGCATGACATACACTGTTTGACATCTATGCATCTCACATTCGGCCGTAACACACTCCCGCGGCAAAGTTTCATTAAAAATTGACAGTGGGCACGGTGCACCTGTCAATTTCGTATGCCCTTTGCCGCGGGAGAGTGTTACACGCCGATGTGAGATGCATATATGCCAAACAGTATGTCTGCTGTCGTTTTAAATGATAAATGCCAAGTTGAGATGAACAGACGCCGATTCGCATTAAGACTAGGTGTAATGATGCGAGTCGGTTGGTACGTGGAAGGTGACGGCTTCTGCGGACAGTTCCTAGAGGCTTAGCTGGAAATAGTGTGCTGCTGCCGAAATCGCGCCGGTACTGCCATTTACGGAGAAGCAGCGCGGTGGAAGTGCTCTTTAGGGTACGTAAAAATAAACAAGGTGCTATTTAAGAGGGCGATAATTTTTCGTTGGTGCATGCACATTGCACATGCATATTATTAATTGTTACTGAATCTGAAATTTGTAAGGATAACACAAATATGAAATTCAGATATTTTGACCCACGGTTAAGCTGTCGCCAGCAATAGATTGAAGGCATGTTTCCCGGGGCAAAGCCGAAATAGTACTGCAAATTTGGGCGTTGACGAAAATTGGTATTGGTCTTTCTTGAGTGTGGTTTTACATATAACTGCGTTTGCAAGTCTGCATAATATTCAAGCTTGCGACTGCTTACAAAGGGATTTTAGTCCGTTAAAGAGAAATAATCACCTTTTCCCACACAAAGTGAAGTTATGACTTGAAATCGATAGACGAGAGAAAACTATATTGTAAATTCATCACATTTTGCATACAAATATTCCTACCGAAATATACTTCACGTCAAAGTTGATAAGCGTTCCACACTTTCAATGACCGGTACTTGCAAGCACTTTTGGATCTCATCAAACTGCGGGCTTTTTCCGTATTGTTTTCTTACGCAATGGAGTGGAAATATTTTTTTTGGATCCTGCTTGTTTCGATAATATGACCGGCGATCCTTTACATTTGTTAGCCATTGAACAAACAAGGAAACCAAATTAACAGTTTAGCTTAGCCCCTATGGCGGCCAAGCTGTATTCTTTTTTAAATTGCTTCATAAATTGTCAGCATTGTCAGCATTACAAGCTTCGTAGTACAATAGGGTGTCCCCCAAAAAAACTTTTTGTCCGTGCAAGCTGTCCACCCAAAATGGGGTGCTCCTTTACACAAAGAATATGGTGACCAAGTTTTGTCCCCCTCCTTTGAACTTTTGTCCTTCCCCCGGGCCTTTAAACCGTCAGTGACCCCATACAAATGGTCCAAAAAAATCCAAATTAGTCGTACATTACCGTCGGCGTGTGCTCATTTGAAAAAGCTCTTGTTAATAGGAAATAGTTTCACATTGGATTTTTTTTCAAAACACGATTTGATTATATTTTGAAATACAACTTCTTTTCATATTGTCAAAAATAGCCATACATCGAGCCGAAACAGAACAGAAGGACGTACATCATTGATTCTATCAAAACTATATGCATATTCTGCAACGTCAAACGAAAGAATCGAATGGCTCAGCCAATCGGATTCGAGAGTAGTCGCGTAAGATTACTGTATAGGCTCCCGAAGGCCCACATTCTTGACATTCTTGGTTTATGGCCCACATTCCTTCCACAAAAAAATCAAATATATTCGGCTGGAGAGCCTTTTCAGTCCAGAAAACTTGCAGTTAGGGATTATTCAACACGGGCTACAAAACTGCTATCTCAGTTCAAAACTCATGTTGAAGGTGAACTATTTCCTTTAAGTAGAATACACCTGCGAAAAAGCAAAACACTCTGTCATTCAGTTTTTGTTTTATGAGTCATAAACCTCTGCCAAAACCAAGCTTTAGTGTACTATACACTAAAGCTGGGTTTCGGTAGGATCACCGGGTTTCGGTTAGAGTTTATGACTCATAAACGAAAACTAATAGACAAAGAAGTCTTGCTTTTGCACAGGCTGTATTCTACTTAACAAGAGCTTTCAAATGAGCACACGCCGAGGTATGATACGACTTAATTTTGATTTTTGGGACCCATTTGATATAGGGTCACTGACCTTTAAGGCCGGGGGACCAAAGTTCCAAAGGAGGGGGACAAAACTTGGTCACCAGTTCTTTGTGTAAAGGAGCACCCCATTTGGGTGGACAGCTAAAAGCACGACAAAAAAATTTTTTGGGACACCCTAGTGTTACAAGCTTTGGTTTGTATCATCATGGTAGAAATCGCTTTCCCCAAAAATCGACAAACAATTAAACATTGGCAATTAAATCAGAAAATCAACTTGGCAACCCACGACGGCCTTTTTAGTATCGGCGATTTGTTTCAGGGACATTGTCCAGCGTCGAACAAATTTGAATATGGCGCGCTCATTTTTTTTTTGGGGGGGCTATTGCTAACTTTATGATTTATTAACTCTATCTTACCATGCAACGCAATTTGGCCTAATGTTAAAATTTGAAATAATTGATGGGGGGGGCACCCCAATAGTATACAAATCGACACCAGTGGGAGTGCTTTAAATAGTGATGGGAAACACTGCTCATTAGTTTCGAGACGTATATGCATACTGCTTTTAATTTGTAAAAACTTATAACATTAAATAAGATAATAATTGTAATTTATTTCTTACATTTCAGTTAAATCATTGTTATACCATAGTTTTGGGCAAAACCGAAATTTCACCGTTTTGCGTTGTAACAGCTGAATTATATATATGGTGGCTCAAATGAAAAACAAACACTGTTAAGTGATTTGTCTGTCCGCTACAAGGATCCAAACGGAAAAGTTTTGGCATTCCCCAGTCTCACCTAATTCAGACCTCTCAGACTCACCTAATGAAGACCTCTCAGTCTTTCCAAAGAATGACGTTTACAACAGCACAAAGATGCGGGTCATGGCCGCACACTACACCAGGATTGATACAACAGAGCCATATATTTGCTTGCAACCGCACGGCACTGGCCAGTATGCACTGCTGCAAACTAACAACAATAGGTATGTACCTTCTATCAGTTCTATGCATACCAAGGCCTCACGCCGGGACAATACAGCTGGGGTTAAAGCATGCTATTTTCAGTAGTCAGGGAGTCAGATACATATATGTACTTATAAGGCATGCTTTTCAGCTCTACCCTCCTTGACCACTTCCGGTGCTAACGATATACAAATGTACGGCAGTAACAAATGTATGACCATGACTTTTACAACTGAGGCCAGCTACTGGAGTTCCTGTGAACCCTGCTCGGCGGTTTCAATTCCTAACCTCCCCTCTTCTCTCACGGTGAGAACACCAGGCAGGCAGGCACTGCGCCAGGCTGCAATGTGTGCTGCATACACATCAGGCATGACATAATCATGCCATCGCGGCGGCGCGGTGTCACGGCCACAGCCGACAGACACGTCACCACCTCCGCAGCCTGTCTGACCCACTGGCCACCGGCCAACGGCCACAGATTCACAGCTTCTCTCAGCTACATACGATTATCAGTCGGCGGCCGGCCAGCAGCTCTTCAGCGCGAGGTGAGCCGGTGCCGGCAGCCCTGCCTGGCCCCCCTGCCGACCCGGCCAGCGGAGAGGGGAGCCGCTGCATCCCTCCCTCTATCTGGCCGCCGCCGCCGCCTTCTGAGGAGCATCCTCGTGCCGGCGGCGGCGGGTCCAGTACGGACGACCAAGCCGCCGGCGGGTCCAGTACGGACGACCAAGGTCACCGTTACAGAGGCGCCGCGCCGGTCCAGCGCCGATACGACCGGCAGCTCTCGTCTACCTCTCCTGGACGGATCCCGCACCGGCGCCCCTGCTCCCGTCACTCGCCCTAGTCGTGACCCCTAACCGGCGCCCCTGCTGCTCTATTATCCTGCCCTGTATCCTGCTCTGCTATCCTGCTCTGCTGCTCTATTATCCTGCCCTGTACTGACCAGTACAGGGCCAGCAGGACCTGACCCTGTACAGTACTGACCCTGTACTTGACCAGTACAGGCCAGCAGGACCTGACCCTGTACAGTACTGACCCTTACTGACCAGTACAGGCCAGAGGACCTGACCCTGTACAGTACTGACCCTTGTACTGACCAGTACAGGGCCAGCAGGACCTTGACTGTACAGTACTGACCATGTACTGACCAGCGCGCCTCGTTCTTCACCCCACCAGCGGCGCCGTCTCACTCACCAGCGCGCCGTCTCACCTCACCAGCGGCGCCGTTCTCCCTCACCAGCGGCGCCGTCTCACCTCACGCGCGCCCGTCTCACCTCACCAGCGGCGCCGTCTCACCTCACCAGCGGCGCCGTCTCACCTCACCACGGCGCCGTCTCACCTTCACCAGCGGCGCGTCTCAACTCACCAGCGGCCGTCTCACTCACCAGCGGCGCCGTCTCACCCCACCAGCGGCGCCGTCTCACCCCACACAGATGGGCGTCAAGTTAGCGACTTATTCAGCGACGACTTACCACTTGTGTACAAATGATATAGAAGGTCAATAAGACCACGAAGAACACGAATCCGACGTCTATTCTTCTACAGCACGTCACCTGGTCAAAATCAAGATCAAAGAACGAGGAACTGACAAATGCCAGAAGTTACAGCTCATTTTTTAAACCAAAATGTAGCCCAGGGCAAGGTCTAGCCGCAAATCGAAAACACAAATAATCAAGGTCCAACCTCAAGTTCAAAATCAAGGTCAAAGGACGGGGAGCTGAAAAGTGCCAGAAATTAACCGTCAGTTGTCAATAATTTTTGACCAAAATGTAGCTCAGGGCAAGGCAAGGCACATCGAAAGCAAAAATAATCAAAGTCCAACTTTAAGGTCAAAATCAAGATCAAAAGACGAGGAACTAAAAAAGCAGTGTCAGAAGTTATCGCGCTCGATTAACATTACAAAAACACAAAAGTAGCTCATGTCAGGATCTGGACGCATATCAAAAAAAAAAAAAAATCAACGTCCCAATTCAAGTCAAAGTGAAGGTCGAAGGAAAGGTAACTGAAAAAGTACAAGAAGTTACCTCTCGATTATCTTCTATTTTACCCAAATGTAGCTGAGGCCAAGGTTAGTCACAATCGAAAACCAAAGTCATCAAGGTCCAACTTAAAGGAAAAATAAAGGCCAAAGGACGGGGTTGTGAAGAATCGCCATAAATTAACACTTTATTTTCAATTATTTTAACATATGTAGCTCAGGGCAAGGTCATCGCACATAACAAAATAAAAATACCATTCCGTTTGCTTTTTAAAATTAAAATGCAGCCTAGGGCAATGTCTAGACAATGCTAAAAAATAATTGAAAATCGAGCGATAACTTCCGAGCCATTTGTATTGCTCCCGTCATTTGACCTTAAAGTTGGACCTTTATTATTTTGGTTTTCGATGTGCGGTCAGACCTTGCCCTGAGCTAAATTTGAGTAGAAAAAATAAAAGAAATTCGAGCGTTAACTCATGACATTATTTCAGGTCCCCGACCTTTGACCTTGAAGCTGGACCTTAATTACTTAGGTTTACGATGTGTAGCCATACCTTGCCCTGAGCTACTTTTTTGCAAACAAAGAAGATAATCGAGCAGTAATTTCTGACAATTTTTCAGCTCCCCGTTCTTTGACATTTCTTTTGACCTTGAAAGTTGGACCTTGTTTTTTTTTCTTCTTCTTCTTCGATGTGCGGCTAGGCCTTGTCCTGAGCTACATTTTTATCCGTTGAGATCCAAAATCCATTATTTCATTTTGTCGTGCGATCTAATGATATATCAGACCTAACATTTGACTTTGTGAAGAGAGCTCGTATGGCTAGGATACAGTGTCTAGGCAGCCCGCTGTCACGTCTACTGCCAGCTGCCTCTCAGTTCTTACCGGCACCCCGCTGACACGTCTACTGCCAGCTGCCTCTCAGTTATCCACACGGACCCCCGCCTGTCAGTCTACCTGCCAGCTGCCTCCAGTTATCACCGGCACCCCGCTGACACGTCTACTGCCAGCTGCCTCTCAGTTCTCACCGGCACCCCGCTGACACGTCTTCTGCCAGCTGCCTCTCAGTTATCACCGGCACCTCGCTGACACGTCTACTGCCAGCTGCCTCTCAGTTATCACCGGACCCCCGCTGTCACGTCTACTGCCAGCTGCCTCTCAGTTCACCGGCACCCCGCTGCACGGGTCTTCTGCCAGCTGCCTCTCGTTTCACCGGCACCCGCTGACCGTCTTACTGCCAGCTGCTCTCAGTTATCACCGGCACCCCGCTGACACGTCTACTGCCAGCTGCCTACTCAGTTCTCACCGGGCACCCCGCTGACACGTCTACTGCCAGCTGCCTCTCGTTTATCACCGGACCCCCGCTTCCACGTCTACTGCCAGCTGCCTCTCAGTTATCACGGCACCCCGCTTGACACGTCTTCTGCCAGCTGCCTCTCAGTTAATCACCGGCAACCCCGCGACACGTCTACTGCCAGCTGCCCTCGTATCACCGGCACCCCGCTGACACGTCTACTGCCACTGCCTCTCGTTATTCACGGCACCTGCTGTCACGTCTACTGCCAGCTGCCTCTCAGTTATCACCGCACCCGTGACACGTTTTCTGCCAGCTGCCTTCTCAGTTTTTATCACCGGCACCCCGCTGACACGTCTACTGCCAGCTGCCTCTCAGTTCTCACCGGCACCCCGCGACACGTCTACTGCCAGCTGCCTCTCAGTTCTCACCCGGCACCCCGCTGTCACGTTCTACTTTCCAGTGCCTTCATTCTCACCGGCACCCGCTGACACGTCTTACTGCCAGCTGCTCTGTCAGTTCTCACCGGCACCCCGCTGACACGTCTTACTGCCAGCTGCCTCTCAGTTCTCACCGGCACCCCGCTGTCACGTCTACTGCCAGCTGCCTTTCAGTTATCACCGGCACCCCGCTGGACACGTCTACTGCCAGGCTGCCTCTCAGTTATCCACCCGGCACCCCGCTGACACGTCTACTGCCAGCTGCCTCTCAGTTTTCACCGGCACCCCGCTGACACGTCTACTGCCAGCTGCCTCTCAGTTATCACCGGCACCCGCTGACACGTCTTCTGCCAGCTGCCTTCAGTTCTCACCGGCACCCCGCTGACCACGTCTACTGCCAGCTGCCTCTCAGTTAATCACCGGGACCGCTGACCACGTCTTACTGCCAGCGGCCTCTCAGTTCTCACCGGCCACCCCGCTGACACGTCTACTGCCAGCTGCCTCTCAGTTCTCCACCGGCACCCCGCTGACACGTCTACTGCCAGCTGCCTCTCAGTTCTCAGTTATCTCACCTGAGCGGCGTTCCACAGATCGTCGTGGGTCTGCGCCGACGCCAGCTGGTCCCGGCTGTACAGGTATTCCCGCTTGTCTTTACTGGAAACGGAGAGGATCTTCAGGACACAGCCAATGTCAGCCTATCATAGCTTAAACGAAAATTTGACGAAGAATACATGAGGATGCAGTTCACGGCGGCTGTTAAAATGTCAATCACCCTATTATGAAAACATTGCAAGTAACTGTCCTAAATGTTTGCGCCCTAAAATGCGCAAACTATTTCAGGTACACAAATCTTCGTCTTCATCTCAACCAGCCTTATACTGCTGGATATCGGCTATATCATCTTTATTCGCCACTACATCATTATTCGCCTTACGTATGACAATGATCATCAGACCATCTCACCATAGTTAACCCGCGCCCTGGTGGGCCTCCGAGACAACTTCGCCATGGTGGTGGTGGTGGTGGTGGTGGTGGTGGTGGTGGTGGTGGTGGTGGTGGTGGTGTGGTGGTGGGATGTGGTGGTGGTGGTGGTGGTGATGGTGGGTGTGTGGTGGTGGTGGTGGTGGTGGTTGTGGTGGTGGTGTGGTGGTGTGGGTGGTGGTGGTAGGTGGTGGTGGTGTGGTGGTGGTGGTGCGGTTACGGTGGTGGGTGGTTGGTGGTGAGTGTGGTGGTGGTGGTGGTGGGTGGTGGGGTGGTGGTGGTGGGGGTGTGGTGGTGGTGGTGGTGTGGTGGTGTGAGTGGTGTGGTGGTGGTGGTGGTGGTGGTTGGGTGGTGGTGGTGGTTGGTCTGTGGTGGTGGTGGTGTGGTGGTGTGGTGGTGGTGGTGTGGTGGTGTGGTGGTGGTGGTGTGGTGTGTGCGGTGGTGTTGGGGTGGTGGTGGTGGTGGGTGGTGTGGTGGTGGTGTTCGGTGGTGGTGGTAGGTGTGGTTGTGTGGGGTGGTGGTGGTGGTGTTGGTGGTCTGGTGGTGGGTGGTGGTGGTGGTGGTGGTGTGGGTGGTTGTGGTGGTGGTGGTGGTGTAGTGGTGGTGGTGGTGGTGGTGTGGTGGTTGGTGGTGGTGGTGGTGGTGTGGTGGTGTGGATGGTGGTGGTGGTGGGTGTGGGGGTTGTGGTGGGGGAGTGGTGGTGGTGTTGGGGTGGTGGTGGTGTGGTTGTGGTGTAGTGTGATTGTGGTGGGTCAAAGTGACCCTCCCTCTAACTCGAAAACGAAATAGAAAGACGCAGAAAAAAAAACATTCAAAAGCTCTAACATGTACATTCGAGAGCTGCAGAAACCTTTTTAGGCTGAAAGTCAATATTGAGGTCACCAGAGGTCAAATTTCACAGTTTCTTGACTTCGTTCGAACAACCCCCGTGTATCTCGTGAACTATGATAGCTAGGAACAAAGGAAAAAATCGAAAGCTCACCAAAAATGCAATCCTACCGGGCGTCCCCAAAACTGAGCTTAGCTCAATAGTTTAGCCTCCAGAGGTCATCGAATGTCAAAAAATGCAGTTTTGGGTAGAATTTGTTTTCCTGAATAATTTTTTATCTAAAAACGATAAAGCAATTACTTTAACACCATCGTGTTTGTCTCGTCGAGGGGCTTTTAATTTGAAACACATACTTGGTGACCTGGTGAGGTCAACTTCAAAATTCGACCTCATGTCATGGTCATTTGGTGACCCAGGAAGGTCATGTTGCATATGGGACGACGCGGCCAGACGAGACAAACACAGTGGTGTCATCCGCTCGCCTCTATCTTTTTTATATCAAGAGTTATTAGCAAATCATTGCTGATGACCTCAGATGACCTTGTAGAGATCACTGAGCAGCAATTGCACCTCGGTCATCCAGAATGAGCTAAAATAACATGATTCTGAAATAACTAGTCTGATCCAATGCATATTTTATGAAAATGAAGCATTTGTTTATTTTCCCGTTCACTTATAAAGGGGAGGTCAGAAAATTGACCTGACCTTAGGTCACCAATGCAAAAATCCGAGATACACCAATTGTAGGTACTTATGATCTTATGAAATCCTGCAAGTTTCAAATCTTTCGGTCAAAAACTGTGGCTTTGGCACGATCACAAACATTTTGGAAGGCAAGGTCACTTGACGTGACTTGGTGACCTGACCTGAGATGACCTGAAGTCAAATTTTTAACAAAATGTGGGCAATTAATGTTCAAAATTTGGCGGCGCTGCGCGACGCCGTTTTTCCACTGTTCCGGAAAAACATCAGGGGGAGGGGTCAAAATGAGGTTTAAGATACCAACATTGAACAGACTTGCAATCCAGTCATGCTGGCGGGTCGGTGCGGTCGGCTCTGCCTCCCAGACGCTGTACTGTACACAGCACGGTCGGCGATTACAGCCAGCATTGACGACCTTGCCGCCGGCGACGGCTTACTCAACTTTTAACTGTTAAGGTCAGGGGAGATCATATCTTATGGTGTCGCCAGGTGCGGTCTTTCTTTCTTTTTCGAGGATCAGGAGATCCGGGCACTGTCTGTCCCTGTCCTCGAGTCTTCCCTTACATTCTCCCGTGCACCGGTGAAGGTGCAGCAGACAAACTGTCTGTCCCGCCTCAGTCACGAGGCATGGCGGGACAGACGGTCATGACGGTCATTCACGGTCACGTCACCATGGTCTCCCACTCAGCGGCGAATTTGCATGCTGCAACAGGGTGCTTCGTCTCCAGGGAACATGACTGCGAATGCATGTCATGGACATTGCCATTGTTGTATTTCAAATTAGCATTATGTTAAATCCACCATGAATAAAAACACACACAACTCCTTATATACTTATAGAGCACATTTCCAAGATCATTGCAGCTAGGGACAAGATAATGCAGTTATTCAAGGGTGCGTATATTTGTCGAGCATGCTTCATAAAATCAGCCCACGGGTTGTCCACCTGAACAGGGTTTACCTTGACAGAGAGTGAGAGCGGAACTGTTCTCCGGAGCAGGACACTCCCTCCTTGTTTGGGCTGACCAAGGGCACATAAACGGCTTCTTGTAAAACAGAACAGCGCCATAATGCTCTGGACGAGAGAAAATGCGACCTTTAATAAAATAAGAGATGGACCCCCATCTGAACTAAGTCACCCTGGTTTGTAGAATAGGAAAATTATACCATTATCCGAAGGTTTCATGAAATCACACGATACCTGGGGCGGGTCCGGAATTGTAGCAGACTATGGACCACCGCTGACCCGAGGGCGGCATATTGTAGCAGACTATGGACCACCGCTGACCCGTGAGGCGGCATATTGTAGCGGACTATGGGACCACCCGCTAAGACCCGAGCCGCCATAGTTGCGCTCTGAAGCCGGCATCACTGTGCTCCAGAGGGCGAATAATGTCTTTATATATATATTATATATAATATATCATATATATATATATAATATATATATATATATGTATAATATAACATATCACAACTAACCTAGACGAAATATCTGCTAATTACCACCAAACCGCTAGTTTTGTAACATATCATATTCTTACCAACATATTAAAAAATTCTGAGGGACATTTCAATAAAAAAATCGCATGAAAAAGTTGTGTAGTTGGGGTAAATATACTAAGACTTGCATACTAAAACATACTAAAACATTTCGCGCAAAATAATCCATCGTAAAAACGGCCAGTATCTATGTTTGCTAATAGGTGCAATTTAAAAGGTAATTTGCAGGTACAAATTATCTACACAGTACAGACGCAAAATAGAGACCACACATTGTTGTGTCAGTCCCTGTATCATGTGTTTCAAGATCTAAGGCTCGTTTTTAAATTACATATCCACTGAGATCCAAGATCCTGAAGCATTTTACGCCGAGGGATCGAGAAGGATCCCAGATCGCCACGCATTTTATGCAGAGGGATCCACTGGGATTCAATATCTTTATGCATTTTATACCAAGGGATCCACTGGGATCCCAGATCAAACTTCGGGATCCAGGCACAAGTCTGATATATACGCACACGCACACCCACACACAAACACGAGCAGAAATGGGGTGGACTGAAGCAAGTGGTGGAATGAAAAGGTATCATGCGTCAAAATGTGATCTTGTGATCTATATTATTTGATGACTGAATGATTGATGATGCATGATGTATTGCACTGAGTGTGAGTATGCAATAAACCACCGGTGGAAACCGGAAAGGGGGGGGGGGCGAGGTTGTGCGATGCAGTGACAACGAAGCTCACAGTCACAGGCTGTAAGGTCCCAGAAGCGATCACCAATCTATCACCGACACTTATCTACAAACAGTTTGAAGGTTTAATGGAAATATAAAAACGGTAGCCAGTTGCGACATAGTAGAATACAAAATCAATCTAAATATCAATAAGAGTTGATCAGGCGACGAATACGATGAATTTGTTATAATGTGGCAGATCAATAAGTCATGCATGAAATAAGTCCGCAACTCTGACTTGGTAGACGCTATTTGTATGTTAGTTACTTGCGAAATCTGAATATGGTCTTGACAGACATGCGTTTAGTCTAGACTCTAGAATTTCATTTTTCGCCTCGCTTTGCTAAAAACAAGACACGTTTATGCACAGGAGAAAATGCATGTTAATAGTGCCAATGCGAATCTTGAAAGAGTATATATACTGTCCTTCACTGTTATCTAGTACTAGATTCTGAATTTTCCTGAAACAAAGACTTACTCAAAGAGATGCAAAGTTAGTACAGCATTAACAAGACTATCCTATACACATATTTTGCAACTCGGTCAATTCAAAATGTATAGTTTGAAGAAAACAGACACAGCAAAACTTCAAGTTAATTTAGCGTTTTAATTAAAGTGAGTTTGTAAACTGTTTTGAATGTCAAAACCATTTTCCTATGGTAAGTAGCTATTTGTTAGATTGTTGAATACGATGAAATTCACATCTGGAGCACATTTAGTTCAGTTTTCACGGATATGTTTTTTGTTATTTTATCTTTCGATATCGATAAAAGGATCACCACTATAGTGAACGATGAAAATGATGATTTGGTTTTAAGGGCGCGGTAATCAGACAAAAGATGTTATGTAAAACCAAGGAGTAGAGATATAAAGAAGGCGCCACTCGCCGGGTTTCACCATTGCTGAGGGCGACTACGCTTTCAGCCAGGAAAAGCCGCTCGGCCGCCCGCGTCAGGCCGGGACTCTATGGGACTCATTCATACGTTAAAATGTGATGTTGACTCACTTTGATGTTGATTTAAATATAAATATGTGTTATTCTAAATAGACTCTAGCTGATCAAATAGTATCTAGCATCTAGCTTATCGCTTTTTTGTTTTTCTGTTTGGTTTATGTATATTGTATAGGCCATGCCAAAAGCGTCTGTCGCCAAAAGCGTCTGAGTGGCGCCTCCTGTTGTTGGGTACATTTTATTCAATAGTGCATACAAAGACGATCACAAATGTTCGAGGATTGGCGCAAAAGCTCTACGCTTATAACCAGGCGCCTCTCCTAACTATTAGTGATTAATATTACACAAATAGGCCGAAAACAAAAAAATAAACAAAACATCTAACACTCTTAATGATAATATTAATTGAATTATCAAATATGAGCAAAACAAAAATAAATGCAAAATAATGACAAACAGTAACTCATAATGCTATTACAGAAATACAATTAAATAACCCTATCTGCCGCCTGTACATCTATTCTCCGAGGTAAATCGGCGCACCCGAGACAATACAAAATCGAAATGGCCGTCGAGGTTCTATTCGGCTGATAATATCAGCGCTCACGAGTTGTTTGTGGAAATACTATTGGCCGGCGCTAACAATATGCTATCAAATTGGTACTTAGATATTTCGATATTATCAATGCTTCTAGTAAGGGTAAGCCCTCTGGGGGCCTACCGGATAACTTTTTGCAACCAACCAGTTCCTGGGGTCTATGCCTCATATCAGCAACTACTACTAGTGCGAATCTGTAGAAGTAAAAGGCATAGTTCGTTTAATAAAATGCTGCTCTATGAACCAGAGTAAAACAAAAACGAATAAGCGATGTCAGTACACAGTACACACTCCCTTTAAAGGGACACTGTCACCTTCCAAAAAGTTCTCAAATGTACGCCATTTGTGGTGCAAAATATGGATGTAAATTGCCTGCTGAACACGATTATGACATTCGTTTCTCACAAAAAAGTGCTCAATTTAATAAAAAAACACGTTTTAAATATTTGGTCTGATGACGTCATATAAAGGATTTTTGGGGAATACAAAACTTCAACGCTGCCATAAAAATATGACTAGTGTATGGCTAATGTATGCCAAACGCAAAAAAAAGTCGACTGTAATCAAAAACATTTAGTAAAGAGAGACGACGACATCGCTTCAGGGTCCCCATTCAAAGATACATTGGGGACTGGAATCGTACAGATGTCCAAATCAAACTCGAATTTCCCTCTGTGATTCGACCTCAGTGGTTGTTTTACTTACTGCATACTCATGAATCCAATGCCAGCAGCCAAAATGGGCTATTCAACTCAAATATAATGTTAATGTGGCAGTGTCCCTTTAAGCAGCTTTAGTTGTGTAGCATTCAACGATTAAAATGCGGCTTAGAGCACGGACTCAGTGGGGACGAAGACAGTGAACGGTCTGATTCTCGTCGTCTATAAAAGATGCCTCCTGGGATATATAATTGGCCCTGCATTATGCCCAAACACCGCAGTATCGTTGGTGACCTAAACTGTTGCCTTCATCTCTCTCCGGTGCTCTGAGACGCAGCCTTCCCAGCGTTTGTCTCAGCACGGGAGGTGGAAAGCCTCTACCGTCCGCTCTCGTTCGCTGCAGCTGCTGCTGCTTGCAGTGGCTGGGCATCCCAGTGGCCTCGCCAGACCAGCCCCGGGCCATATCGTCTCCCTGCCTCCCGCAACCAGACACGTATAAAGGCGGCAGGCGGCACTCCACCGCATCAGACCACGGAGAGAGAGACAGAGAGACAGACGTAACTCCACAAAACCGGCACAACATGAAATACGTGAGTAACTAGTCAACATAACAGTTAGACACTGGATATAGCAGTTTTCACAACGCATACAGCACTGCTGTTCTCCAGACTCTGAATTACACCAATTTAACATTACATTTTGATTGACGGGGTTAACACTTTCAATTGCACTAAAAATTGCAAGAGGGTTCGATAAATAACGTTAAAACACAATGCACATTCGTCAGATATTTTCGACCCTTTTTGATAATTATTTTTCTCTAAAAATCGAACACCAAGCGTCGAGAGCCCTTCGTTAATTTTTCAGCACCTTAAAATGTTCTTCAGATTCATAACATGTCATCAATTCTACTGGATGTGTATTTTAGCTTGAGACAGTCCGACTTAAACGTATGGAAAAAATGTCATACTTGCAGGACAGCTTACAAAATGCAAAAATCGCAGTGGTAGGATGGGTTGAGCCATTCCGCCTGAGCTACCAGCCGAGTATATCCCCCTGAAGTGCAGTGAACGGTGACTTGCAATATTTCTCTGATCATATGCTGGAGCAGAGAATGCAAAGTGAAATGTTAAAACATTACCACCAATGAATCGCCATGACATACCATAGCTTTACTGCGACGACCGCTTGTGACGGGGCGTTTCTTGAGCACTGGAATGCTAATTTTTTTATACAATTTAGTTCGAATGTTTTGTAGAATGGCTTTCAGAGTCAGCACCCTGCGCTAAGCAGAGCCTGTTGCGCTGGTCCTGACCTCACACCCGATCGCACAATTCCTGTTGGCCGGCAGAATTTAGAACGAAAGTTTTTACTTGCCCGAAATATAACCTGGACACGGTCCCGCCCCACTCGCTGACGTCAACCCTGGCCTTGATCGACCGTCTGCCACGGCCCGCAGGCCATCCCAGTACAGGAGCAAAATAGCGAGCGACGAAGCGGACTTCGAACCCAGGCCTGCACTACTGAAGATAGGTTCCAGAAGACCAGCGCTCTCCCAACTGAGCCTACAGAGGCGGACTCATTGCTACGCATACCAAATGTCAAGAACGCCCCTTGTGACGTGAATCGCTTTCCTTGTTTTAGAGGTCCTACTCCTAAGGGGTAGTCTCCAAACACTTGTATAAGACCTTGGGTTGTGGTTTCTAACGCCTGCATCTGTTGTTTGTTTCTGTTGCACAGCTGGTGCTCCGCCGCTCTGCTGGCCGTGGCCACCGCCGGCCGCGCGTAGGAGTTCAAGACTCCAAGAGGACTCGGATCCTCAGGAGCTCCTCCGTCGCTAACGACGACGGCAGCTTCCAGTACGGCTACGAGACATCGGACCCGTCTTCGCAGGACGTGGCTGGACAGCTCAAGCAGATCGGAGAGGAGTTCGGCACTGTCCAGCAGGGCAGCTTACACCTTCACAGAAAACGACGTCGAGGTCAGCGTCAACTGGGTGTCCGACGAGATAGGCTTCCAGGCGCAACGAGCGACGGCTGCCGAGGCGCCCGAGGACCCAACGCCGCCGCCCAGGCCGCGCCTTCGACGAAGTTCTCCAAATCGAGGCAGAGAAGAGCCAGTGAGAGACAGACGCCGCATTATCACCATCAACGACACGGGACACACGCTTCTCAAATTTCATTCTGTGTTTGTATGTTTTGACCCCATGATGACGTGAACACGGACCAATGACGCTCAATACATTGACATGCAAAGAACATGGTTGTCGTCAGGTGATAAGTGAAAAAACGGCGAAACACATGCCCTTACCTGACAAAGTATGGTGTGTATTCCGTACGTAATGTTCAGACTAGTACATAAAGGCATTTACTGAAAAAAATATTGCCTTTCAGGTTCAAAACCAACAGATCATTAGCGAATCCACTGAATTTATTATCTAGCGGTAGCGAAACGCCCGAGAACTATCGTCAACTTTATAGATACATTTACATTTATAGGGACTGTCCCACCTTAACATTATATTTGATGTGAGTGAGTCATTTTGTTGGATTTGCATTGCAATTAAGTAAAGCAACCACAGGTCTAATAGAAAATAAATTTGAGCTTGGTCTTAACCCGAGCGGCGAAGCGGTCCTCCAGCGTGAACAGCGCGGCGTAGGGGGGATAAATTTTACCCCCTCGTATCTTCCGAACCAATAAACCGCAGCGAGACGCGCAAGGAGGCGATCGCAAGCTCTCAATGAAACGAATGCGAATGCATACCCGAATTTTTCAAAAGTTAGGTCAATATGTCAGTTCACGGGCAGGTTCATATGGAAAATTTGAGTTTAATTGAGTTTAATGGTTTCATTACTATAAATAAGAACTCTTTGAATTAAGAACAATAAATGCACTATCAAGCTCTCAAAAGGGTGTAATACATTCTCCTGCATTAAGTAAAAGGTGAATTTGCATGCAAAGGTCAGGTCAGGTCACAAAAGGTCCACTGTCACGAAGAGGTCAAAGAAAGTCTTGTGAAACATGTTTTTAGGGGTTTATTTGCAACGTAAAAATCGATAGCAACAGCCCATTTTTACAATTTTGACCCCATAAAAGGTCAAAAATCAGGTCTCTAGAGTCAAAACTGGAAAACTACTAATATGAATAAGCAATGCATGTTTCTAGGTCAGTTTTGTCTCATTAACACAAAAATGACATTTATATAATCTGTAATCAGCTAAACAAATAAAAAAACGTTATTTGGAAAATGAACGTCATTACCTACTTATGCGTGTATTCACTGAAAAATGAAAATATTACTTTGAAATTTGGTTTGGGTATTTATTACACTTGCTTCCCTTATATATATTCCGGGTTTTTAAATACCTTGAAAATTTTCATTTTTTTAGAAATTTCGGAAAAAAAAATCATTTATTTTTATTTGGGGGCCGGGGGGTCAAAAAACCCAAATTTTGGAAAACTAAAATTCCATTTAGTAGAAAATTAATTTTCCTTTCTTTAACAGTTTTTCGTTTGAGCAAAATTTGCATTAAAACTATGTTTTCTACGATGCATCAAACATTAATCGTTATTCAACCCAAAATGGCATGACATGACGTCATCAAAACGTTATTATCTCCCAAAGTTCTAAATTATTTTCGATGATTTATTTAAGGAAGACGTGAAATTGATGCTGGATAAGGTACTGAAACTTTGACGTCGTTATCTGTTATAGTTTTCAAGTTATCACGGAAACCCGGGAGGGGGGGTAATATTTACCCCCCCTACGCCGCGCGGGTTAACAATTGTAACGAATAAGCCCCAGCGTATTTGAATGACTTAGC
>VOPJ01016199.1:0-25933 GCA_014673585.1 Semibalanus balanoides | reverse complement strand
CACATTCACATGCATAGATAATTATACAGTCTGTAATCTGTATAGAGTAGAGCCATATTTCAGACATACAGTCTGTAGATTAGGAGCAACGATAAAGATATGCAGTCACGGCCCAGATATATACAAGTATTGTCTACAGTGTGCAACCACAACCCAGAAATACTGTCTGTAGAGTAAACCTCCGTTCCAGAAGTGCAGTCTGTAGTGTTGAGCCATTGCCCAGTCATGCAGTTTGTATGGGTAGAGCCACGGTCCAAATATGCAGTATGTAGTGTAGTGCAACGCTCCAGATATGCAGTCTGTGTTGTACAGCCATGGTCCGGACTTACAGTCTGCAGTTTAGAGTTACGTTCCAGATATGCAGTCTGTAGTGTAGACTGTAGACCATGATCCAGACATGAAACATGCAGTCTGTAGAGTAGAGCCAAGGCCCAGACATACAGTCTGTAGAGTACAGCAACGGTCCAGATATACAGTCTGTAGAGTCTGCAGACTGTATACCTATCTGGAACGTGGCTGTTCTCTACATGCTTAAGTTGATAATGGTGTGTGCCTGTGAATGTGTTCTAGGGTGGGTGTTTTTTTTTGCCGTTGAGATGAAGTTCTGTGTCGGCCCATTGCAGTCGCTCCAAGCTTCAGAACAGCAGCTGAGCTTGATTTTGTCATACTCGTTTCGTGACGTTCGTGCTGACGGCATACGCAGGGGTGGAACTTGGGGAGGGCTATCTCTTGGGGAGGGCCCAAGCACCCCCCAATGATTTCAAATTTTAGCAGTATGCCTATGGCGTTGCATGGTAATAACGGAGTTTAAATCTATAAAATTAGCATTAGGGTCCCCGGCCGATTTAATAAAGTTCCGCTTGTGGGCATACGGGTGGTCAAGTCTTGTTTTTTAGTGTAGGTACCTATGATGTTTAAACGTTATAAGAGAATCGTTCCATGATGTTTATCAAAGCAGTACCGTGGTAATACCCTAGCAGAGAAGTAAACAACATTACAAATAATGGCACTGCAGAGAGGCAGTAATGCAAACTTACACAACGTTTCACTGTCATTGGGTTATATGACGGAAATCATTGGCGCTTATGCTAATGACGGAAGTGACTTGAATGAAAAATGTGATTTTCTGGAACTTATCGTCAATGTATCCAGATCTTACTTTCGAACATCTCGATTCACATTATTTTAACATCGGTTGAAAAACATAGAAACATACCATCACACACGGTTGTAGGTGGCGCTAGTGTCGCTATCGCATTAGAATAGGGCTTTTATAAAAATGTCTTTAGCCTCATGTCCGCCGTTTTTTTTGTGAGGAATTGTCGACATCAATCATAATTTGAGGCCCATGCGTCAAGGAATCTGGCATTTTTCTAAGCATTTTTTTCTGACGACACAGCCTAAATTATACAGTCTGTGCCCTGTGGTGCAAAGTCACGTTCCAGATATGCAGTCTGTAGTATACAGTCACGTTGCAGACATACAATCTGTACAGTAGAGCCACGTCACAGACATACAGTATGTAGTGTACAACCACGGTCCAGATATAGAGTCTGTAGAGCAGAAGTGTATATCTGGAACGTGGCTCTGCTGTACAATTACATACATTATCATTGTGTGTGCCTGTGAATGTGTTGTGGGGTGGGTGTTATTCCCCGTTGGGACGAAGTTCTTTGTCGACCCATTACAATCGCTCCCAACTCCAGAACGGCAGCTGAGCTCATAGGCGTAGGAACGTGGGGGGGGGGGCATGGCCACCTCACTTCTTGTCCATTTTTGCGTTCTAAAATCGACCATTTTACTTCGTTATCAAAATTGAAAAGTGCAACAGATCCGCGAAGACGAAAGGAGCTCAAATCTGCATAGCAATTCCGTTTAGGGGGATTAATTTCCCCTCAAGACGAGATCGAAGATTCGCTGGCCCCCTCACTTTTTGTCACGTTCCTACGCTTCAAGCTGAGCTCGATTATGTAATACACGTTTCGCGACGCTCGCGCTGACGGCATACGAGTGGTCTAGCCTTTTTTAAGTGTACCTATGATGTTTAAACGTAAGAAAAAATCGTTTCATGATGCTTATCAAAGCAATACTGAGTCACTACCTTGGCAGAGAAGTTAACAACAATAAAAATAATGTCACTGCAAATAAGCAGTAATGCAAAAGTCACACAACGTTTCATTGTCATTGGGTAACGTGTTGGGATTCATTGGCGCTTATGCTAATAATGGAAGTGACTTTAATCGAAGATGTTGTGATTTTCTGGACCTTATCTTCATTTTTGTCAGGTTTTACAAAGGAACAATTTGATTAGCATGAATTAAACATCGGTTGAAAAGCATCAAAACCTAACATTACGCATGATTGTAGGTGGCGCTAGTGTCGCTAATGCATTTTAATAGGCTCTTTGCAAAATGACTTAAGCCTCATGCCCGCCGATTTTTGTGAGGTATTTTCGACGTCAATCATTATTTGAGGCCCATGGGCCAAGGAATCAGGCGTTTTCCTGAACATTTATGTTTGACGACACAGCCTAGTGCGCATCCTGAGTTTTATCCATTTTGGTCATTTTGGTTTTGGTTTATCCATTTTGGTTTTGGTTTTTGGACCATATTTGATCAAAACATTTTTTTGTGGTTTTGGTCTTATTTAGTTCACTTAGAGTGGACCAATCTGGATGAAGTCATAAACAACACTCTTTTGGACCACACCGGTTCGAATGGTAAAGAAATGGCTTAGCATGGCGTGTCAAACGCGGTCTTATCGGCCGGCAGTTAGTACATCTCCTGACCTACTTTCCTACTAGAGTAAAATACCACTAGATCATAAAAATCGTGGGTGCTGTGGTTCCTGGATCTTGGAAAATCAGTTTTTCGTGGGATCTTGTGGATCGTGGATGGTTTTTTGGGCCTTGACACATGTCTGATTGAAAATATATTTTCCACTTCATTGCGTAAGAAAACAAGACGGGAAAAGCCCGCAGTTTGATGACATCCAAAAGTAATAGCAAGCAGCTTGCAAGTACCGGTCATTGAAAGTGTGGAACGCTTATTATCTTGATTTTTAAATATATTTTGGTAGGAATATTTTCATTTAAATCGTGATAAATTTACAACACATTTTTGTCTGGTCTAGCGATTTAAAGTCATAATTCCATTTTTGTGGGAAAAGGGGATTATTTCTCTTTAAACCACGAGTTACTGGGGGAGGCTATATATAGCCCCCTCCCATTATTTTGCAATATCTTCTAAACAAACAACGATATCGTCACCAAACTTTAAGTACCAATTATGGCATATCAATTTGACACATGTGCTGCTCGAAGGAAAAAGATGAGGCTATGACAGGTCAAACAGGAATGACGTCAGAGTGACGTCATGTTCGGCGTTTTTTGTTGACAAATAAGGTTTTGCGAGAAATGCTGTCAAACGTACAGTTGATAAGATAACTCCAATTGTTTTGCACCAAGTTACAGATAATGAACTCAGCTATGAAAATGCAGTCTCAGATTTGATAAATTTACTAAAACTAAAAACAAAATGAGTTTTTCGTTGTTACCAATTAAAAACAAAATCGGAATTTTCAGGAAACCGGAATATATATGTTCTAGAAGAGTACAATTAATATGTGAAGCAAGTTGAGGTCGATATCTTAACAAATACTGACTTACAACCCTTCAAAGCTAAAATTTGACCACCTCAACAGCATAACCACGCATACAAATTGCATTTCCGTTTTTTGCCTTTTACTTCTATTTGTATGGAAAAAGCAATGTTCTCAAGCCATTTTTGCGTTCTAGTCGAAAACGAACCCATATACACGTGTTACGACTCCTAATGACCGTTATCTGTAGTTTGACCTCGTGATCTCGGATGACTTTGACCTGATCCAGGGTAAAAAACAGTTTAGAATGGTAATTATAAGTAATTATAAGGTAATTTAATTCAAAAATATACACGAATCATACCAATTTGTTAACTGACTAGTAAAGCATGCATGGCATGAAGCAGACGGAGCGAGTTATTTCATTTGTGTCCGGCAACTGATAGGCAAAAGCATCGTTGTTTGTTGCAATAGTACAACACTTACCTGCACCTTTCTGTGGCATTTAGTTATTTTTATTTCTGATTCTCACCTGCGGGGTGAATTCCGAAGTCAAAGCCGTGATTATCCTGCAACCGACTTATTCAGTTTTTGTTTCTTTGGTGGTGAGTAGTTTTCTTCAGTTGTGTTAAAAATATTTTCACCTAGCCTATACCATGTGTTATTTTACGACCAAAAGATTATCGTGTATACGTTTTAATAATCAAGTGCAGTGGCAACCCGGGGAGTTATCCTTGAAACCCACGCATTCAAGCAAGCAAGCAAGCAAGATGAAGTCGGATTTTGGCTCATCTGTAAGACTACGTTCGTTTCGACCGCTTCGCGGTCTCACTCACTCCGTCTGAATTATGCGTCTAATATCGCATTTTTGCTCGACGATTCCACCCACTGGACTTTGATGACACGGTAAAAAATGTTGTCTTTGACTTGACCTGTAACGTCATCGGTGACCCTGAGGTTAAGAATATTATGTTTCCTTCGACAAATATAACAGGGCTATCTAATGCAGTTTGAATTTTTAAGATCAGTCCAGTAGTTCCGGAGATCAGGGGGCTATAAATAGCCCTCCCCCCCAGTAACTCGCGTTACAGAATATACCCCAGTAATGCAAGGGTTAACAAATGCATTTATAACAAACGAAAGCAGTTGTACACTAAGATTACTAGACCAACTAGCAAAATGAATGGCATGACGCGGTGTACATACATATTTATCAACACCCCAAAAATACTCATGGAGCGATATTATTCACGGCATATTTTGTCACTGACTACGCTGCCTTGGACATGTTCATTAACGCACTCAATCAGCCACCAACCGTCCCAGTCGTCAGAACTCAGATCACCGCCTGCGGTACGGGAGCCGATGACGTGACGACTCGCCTCCAAACGTCACCGACCGTCGGAGGGGAGCCGAATCCAATCCGTGCAGCGACCATGATCCTAATCAGGCGGCGTCAGAGAGGCTCTATTGTGCGCCGCTGGCAATCACCGGCCGGAGGCGCGCGGCCGCGGCAAAACAGCGGCCTCTCCGGCTGCCAGATGCGAGCGGCGCTGCCAGATTTACGACTGCGGCCGACAATGGCAGCGGCCGTTGAGAGCTGAAGTGAAGTGAGGATGTCAGACCACTCCGCCTGGCGATGTCAGGAACGACGCTCTTGCTGGGGTCGGGGTTTCATTTCGGAGTTTAGTGTGGCTTGGTGCTTTGCTGTTTCGTTATGGTGGCAGGGGGCTGGTGGTGACTGGTGGTGCAACTCAAATCATAAAGTTTTTCGTTTTGCGTGTGTGCCGAAGAATGATGTTGAAATGTAAACTTCGTGGGTAAAATGCGAGGTTATCTCAAATGTGACATGACCATGACCACCATATTAGCCCGCGCGGCGTAGGAGGGGGGGTAAATATTACCCCCTCCCATATTTCCGCAATAACTTGAACACGGTAACAGATAACGACGTCAAAGTTTCAATACCTTATTCAGCATCAACTTGACGTCTTCCTAAGAAAATTCATCGAAAAAAGTTTAGAACTTTTGGAGATAGTGACGTTTTGATGACGTCATGTCATGCCATTTTTGGTTGAATAACGATAAATGTTCGATGCATCGTAGAAAACATAGCTTTAAAGCAAATCGCAAACGGAAGACCATTATAGAAAGTAAATTTGATTCTCTACAAAATTGCAATTTCGAATTTCGAAATTTTTGGTTTGTGACCCCCTAAAATCCAAAAAACTGATTTTTTCAGAAATTTCCCCAAAAAATTGAAAATTTTCAAGGTATTTAAAAAATCGGAATATATATATGAGAACCAAGTGTAATGAATACCCAAACCAAATTGCAACGTAATATCTTCATTTCAGTACTCTCCAAGATTAAGTAGTAATGACGTCTTTTTAAAATAACGTATTTTTTGGATTTTTTGAACCTGATACGCCCCGATATTAAATGTCATTTTTGTGTTTATAGACAAAACTAACCTTGAAACATGCAGTGTTTATTCATATTAGTCAGTGTTCTTTGACCTAGATGACCTGATCTTGACCTTTGACGTAGTTCAAGTTGTTAAAATGGCTGTTTTGTCGATTTGTACGTGCAAAATAACCCCTAAAACATGTGTACAAGACTTTCTTTGACCTCTTTCGTAGACAGTGACCTTTTTTGAACCTGACCTGACCTTGGACCTTTGCATGCAATTTCACTTTTACTTATGCAATAGATGTGTTACACCTTTGAGAGCTTCATGTGCATTGAAGTCTTTAATTCAAAGGTTATAATTGAAAGTATGAAACCATTACTTCAATTAACTCGAACTTTTCAGTATGACTCTGACCGTTGACCCTTACTTTACCTAAATTGGAAAAAATTTCGGGTATGCAATTCGATTCGCGTCATTGAGAGCTTTTCGATCGCCGTCTTGCGGCTTCACTGCGGTTATTGTTCGGAAGATAGGAGGGGTTAAAATTTACCCCCCTACGCCGCGCGTCGACTGGAGACCCCTACGCCGCGCGGGTTAACATTGTCTCACAAGGTGTATCATGTTTGTTGGGCGGCATGTGACTTTTGTTGTCGGCCCGCCCTTAATTAAACCCCAATCATCCTCATCATCCATCATGTTTGCAAGTTTGTTGTAGATGTTTCATTAACTGTCAAATCAGCCCATTTACTCACCAAACTTCACTTTTTGACCAAATTAGCCCATTTGTAACCATTTATATTCCATTTCCTTTTCAAATACAATTCAAAGTCCATGAAGGGCAGTATGCACCCGTGCCTCGTCCTGGTGCCAAGAATGAATGAGACCGTGCGATTGCTGGGAGTGAGGGCACGATGACTCAAGTTGGCTCTTACAAGAGTGACTTCCACGCCCAGCGACTGGTTCCCGACTGCTACATTTGTCAGTGTCAATCTGGCCGGCTATACCTGCTTTTGTGAAGGAGCACCGCGCTCTGCAAAGTCGCCAACTAAGCTAAGGCGACAGCAATGCGAAACCGAAAGGAATTGGTGCAATAATTTGCATCAAGTATTCGTTAAAGGAAATAGTTCACCTTCAACATGGGTTTGGAACTGAGATAGCAGTTTTGTAGCCCGTGGTGAAAAAACACTAACTGCAAGTTCTCTGGGCTGAAAGGGCTCTCCAGCCGAATATATTGGAATTTTTGTCGAAGGAATGTGAGCCATAAATAAGGAATGTCAAGAATGTGGGCCTTCTACACCTGGGCTGAGGCTAAACAGTAATATTACGCGACTTCTTTCGAATAGCTGATTGGCTGAGCCACGTTTGACTTTGTGATGAGTACGCATATAGTTTTGATACAATGAATAATGTACGTCCTTCTGTCCTGAATCGGCGCGATGTATGGCTATTTTTGACATTATGAAAAGAAGTCGTATTTTGAAATAAAGTCAAATCGTGTTTGACAAAAGAAGAACAAATTCAAGGTGAACTATTTCCTTTAATCGTTGCCGCTCCGTTGCAAGATCACTGGTCGTCTCTCGTCCGCCTGAGTTGGTTGGACTGTAAGCCTGTACGAGCAGCGAGCGCATCCAAAGTCGTGAATTTGAGCGTGGCCCACTACGGGTCGCGTCCAATTGTGGACCAACCAGCAGTCGCGATCGGCCGGCATGAATTTAGCTCGCGGCGCACGTGCAGCAGCGTGGACACTCGTTCAGCCGCAGCGAGCCCTGCAGTATGCAGGACAATTAACCCGCCATTGACTGGGGTGTCAGCCGAACGCCATTGACTGAGGGGGGGATATAACACCATGGTTATCTTCCAAACCAATGATTCCAGCGAGACGCGCAGGACGGCATTGAATGATCTCAATGAGGCACAGCTTCAGCATTCTGAAACTTTTCAAATTGGTCGTATGTTATAGCACGGTCAGGTCAAAGGAAAACGACGAGGTATTTGAGCATATGGGCCATGATTTCTATACAGCCTTCGATTGCGGCAATTATCAGCCAAAGTGCTCTCAAATAAATGATACACATGTCACATGAGATTAAGTGAGATTGTCGGCAAAGGTTAAAGGTAACAGTTCACCTTTAACATGGGGTTTTGAGTTGAGATAGCCAAGTTGTGGCGCATACTCGAAAATGATTTGTGACGCTTTCACATTTTTCAAAGAAACCTCTTTCATTATTTAATATTCAGTCCTAAAAGTCGGGACCGGGAATGCCCGGTAACTCGAATCGCTGATTGGCTGACTTTGGCTGATATGACGCATGATTATGACATAGTGATGACGTAATACGTTGGGAAAAGTGTTTGATAAAAACGCATAGTGCTGGAGTGGACTGGACAAGAACATATTGTTTCAGTACCTCATTCCCTGGATTGCAAGAATAAACTTTGTGAGGATTTATCGTGATTTTGATGCTTAATCGTCTATAAAACTTATTCTCAGCAACCATTCTCAGCGAAAATTATTTAGACGTACCTAGGTCTACAGATGGGCCGAAATCCATCTTCACTTTCTTGCTTTCTTGCGTGCATGGGTCTTCAGGAATATTTCCCGTTTCACTGCACTGGATATGCAAAAAGAATACACTGGTAATTAGTCGTAAATAATATATGTATAGTCTAAGTTGAAATATTTAACACAAACTAAAACAACAATTTTCAACGTTCCAAGATGAACCACATAAACTTCTTCGTGATAAACACACAATAACGGCAATAATAAGCACGCTGATTTGACTTCGAATTTAATCTCCGTGGTCTAAAAAGCGTTGCATTTTCCCGCATCTTCAACAAGTTATTAGGCAAGTACTTTCTTGTATGCGCCACGATCCCTTCAAATCGATGACGTTTGTATGGACATTCGTGCTTCTTAGAAAGCAGTTTTTGCGTTATTTAGAGGAAAAAATATAAATTTGAAGCAAATATCTGACATTTTATTTTACTTTTTCCGCGTAAATATATATTTGTATGACTTACTAGTATCATGATAACTAATTTCTAGCACATCTTCATCATTTCTGAGTTTTTTTATCAAGGTGAACTGTTCCCTTTAAGGACTAAGATCAAGATCAATGGCCCTTTCTCATAAACGTTTGGTAATACAAAATATGTAGTATAGTTGTAAGGTTGTGAAGTATAGTTGAATAATTGTGTTTCATAAAGCAAAAACTACAACGTACTACACTTGCGAGCTTACAACTATACAACTCTACAATGGACTAGTTGCAGGTTGTTTGGTGAATATGTGTAAAATAATAAGACAAATGTGCTGATCAACGTGACACACATAACTTTGCATACAGACCAATATTCAGAGATATATTTGCATGTAACAGTTTATTATTTATAAAGCACTTGATGTGGTTGACGTCATAGCAATACTATTGCGGCATCCCTATGGAAAAGCGTGCTATTTCCGGGGAATTTCCCGTTGGCAAATATAAATTGGTAAAACGCTTTCCTATGACTTCTGCTTTCACACCAAAATACTCAAGAAATTCATGGAGATTTATGCTGTGTAGTTAACAACACAAAGCGTCATCTTAATATCCTCTTAGAGCACATGTTCGAGATAGGCTCCGTTTCGGCTGAGGCACAGCTCTACCCTCCACCTCAACTCACCAAGATGCTTACGGCTACCTGCCGGCAGGGATGGTCTGCGCTGCAGTTCCCACGGGTGTCTTTAGTTGCTTCCTGGTCTGGAGATTCTTCTTAAACAGCTATTACTTGTTTAGTTACCTCCACAGGAAGCTGTTAAGTGGGCTCAAATCCAGATGCTGCCCTCACAGAAACACTGCCCCAGAAACTACTTGCAAAATGCGACCGTGCCCTCAATTGCTGTCTTGAAAATTGCGTCTGCCGGGTCCAGAGCTTGTATGGAAAGATATCTAGATCATCCTTAGGATCCGTTTGGCTCTAGCAATCCGTTAAAATGCCTTTAAGCTGCCGTTAAGATTGTTGATTTGGTCACAAGGTAGAATTCCACAATTTTAGTTCAAATGATTGATATCTGCTTGAATAAGCCATATCACGTGCTTTGAATTCCACGCGATTAACGTGATGCTGAATTTTGCGTTGAACCTCTATTTTTAAAATTAATGTGTCACCGAACTGCTGAAAGCCCTACCTACATTGCGGCCTGAAGTATTGCTAAATGGCGCTCACGACCAATCAGAGAGCCAGAATTGTAATTACGTTAAATATACTTAAATTATTTAAAACTTCGATAATGCGACTAGTTGCAGCGTTGTTTGGTGAAATATGGCAAAATTAATAAGAAAAATATGCTGATCAACGTGATACACATCATTTGGCATACAGGGCAATATTCAGAGAGATATTGCATGCACAAATTTATTCATTTATAAAGCACTTGATGTCGTACGTATTTAGCAATAATATTGCGCATCCCTTAGGATAAGTAGCTTTTCAAAATTTCCCGTGACAAATATAAATGGTTAAACGCTTTCCTATGACTTACTGTTCACACCAAACTACTGAGAAATTCATGGAGATTTATGCTGTGTATGTTCACAACACAAAACGTCATCTTAATATCTGCAACGCTTCGGAAGTTGTTCAGGAAGAACCGAGATCTAATCTGACCCCCCAGGCGGTTGTGGGCTATGCCTCGTTATTTTGGACCGGGTATTTACTCAAAAGATAGGGGAGAGCGTTGCCCCAAACTTCGAAAATTGGGGGATAAGTTGCCCCTCCCCCCAGACCGGGGGAGGACCAGTCCCACCTGCAGCTCAACCCGCGGGACAGCTCCAGACGCGACACCGGCACAGATGGCGCGGCAGGCGGTGGCGGTGCAGATGGCGCTGCTAAGTGGCTGCGCCATCTGCAGGATACGGACGGCATTGAATGCACAGAATGTCTTTCGCCAGTAGAGCCTGTTTGTGTTCGTCTCATCCAGGATGCAGCAGAGCGCCTCTGAAGAAGTCCTGGGTGATTCTCATCCAGGATGGAGCAGACGCCTCTGAAGAAGTTTCTGTGACGTCTCATCCAGGATGGCAGCAGACGCCTCTGAAGAAGTTCTGTGGACGTCTCATCCAGGATGGCAGCAGACGCCTCTGAAGAAGTTCTGGGCCTGTTGTGAACGTCTTATCCAGTGATGGCCAGCAGACGCCCTGAAGAAAGTCTTGAGCCTGTTGTGTTTCTTATCCAGGATGGCAGGCAGACGCCTCTGAAGAAAGTCTCATCCCAGGATGCAGCAGACCGCCTCTGAAGAAGTCTGAGCCTGTTTTGTGTCTTATCCAGGATGGCGCAGACGCCTCTGAAGACGTCTCACCAGGATGCAGCAGACGCCTTGAAGAAGTTCTGAGGCCTGTTGTGTTGTCATTATCCAGGATTAGTCAGCAGACGCCTCTGAAGAAGTTCTGAGCTGTTGTAGTTGTCTTATTCAGGATGGCAGCAGACGCCTCTGAAGAAAGTCTCATCCAGGAATGCAGCAGACGCCTCTAAGAAGTTCTGAGCCTTGTATGTTTGTCTTATCCAGGATGGCAGCAGACGCCTCTGAAGACGTCTGCATCCAGGATGGCAGCAGAGCCTCTGAAAAGTTCTGAGGGCCTGATTGTGTTGTCTTATCCAGGAGGCAGCAGACGGCCTCTGAAGAAGTTCTGAGCCGTTGTGTGTCTTATCCAGGATGGCAGCAGACGCCTCTGAAGCAAGTCTCATCCAGGATGCAGGCAGAGCCTCTGAAGAAGTTCTGAGCCTTGTGTGGTTTGTCTTATCCAGGATGGCAGCAGACGCCTCTGCAAGAAGTCTCATTCCAAGGATGGCAGCAGACCCTCTGAAAGAAGTTCTGAGCCTGTTTGTGTTTCTTATCCAGGATGGCAGCAGACGCCTCTGAAGAAGTTCTGAAGCCTGTTGTGTTGTCTTATCCAGGATTGGCAGCAGACGCCTCTGAAGAAGTCTCATCCAGGCATGACAGCAGACGCTCTGAAAGAAGTTCTGCGGTGACGTCTCATCCAGGATGGCAGGCAGGACGCCTCTGAAGAAGTTCTGAGCCCTGTTGTGTTGTTCTTATCCCAGGATGGCAGCAGATGCCTCTGAAGAAGTTCCATCCAGGATGGGCAGCAAAAGATGCCTCTGAAGAAGTTCTGAGCCTGTTGTGACGTCTCATCCAGGATGGCAGCAGACGCCTCTGAAGAAGTTCTGGGTGACGTCTCATCCAGAATGGCAGCAGACGCCTCTGAAGAAGTTCTGAGCCTGTTGTGACGTCTCATCCAGGATGGCAGCAGACGCCTCTGAAGAAGTTCTGGAAAAGAGAACCTGTTGTGACGTCTCATCCAGGATGGCAGCAGAAGCCTCTGAAGAAGTTCATCCAGGATGGCAGCAGATGCCTCTGAAGAAGTTCTGGAAAAGAGAACAACACATATTATATTTGAACAAACGCATACATTACAGGATCCAGGGGCGGGGGGGGGTTGGTGGTGATGATTATTTGGGTTTAAGGGCGCCTCAACTATAAAGTTATGTGGCACCATAACATCAGGAAGAAAAACACTAAACCAAAATGATTAACTCAACCAAAGGGCGCGGGGGGGGGGCGGGCATAGGCGGCCATGGCCCATAAAACACCTGAAATGGTAGACAAATTAACACATTTCCTGATATAGAAGAAAATATAAGTAACTTTAACAAAGTAAAGTTTGTTTTACATCAGCCAACAATGCATAAGCAAGTGATATCTGATATAAGAATTCTGGGAATTTGCCCCGAGGGGTGTGGAAGATGAATCAGAAACTTAATTAAACACTTTTTTAGATGTTTAACTCAGCGTAATAATGAATAAACATATGGTTTTCATTGATGAGGTACATGTTAATTCAAACTTAATTAACAAACGGTTCAATGGATAAAAGTGAGATATCCCTTCTCTCAATAGTTCCAGCATGGCGTATTTTGCTGTGTTGATGTCGACTCATGTAGAATTCCGTTGGAACACTTTCCTTTTAGTGGAAAATTCGATTCCATCTATGGAGAATAAATAAGAGTAATGGGAAGCCTTCCCCATCCCCACAAAGGAAGAAAAAACTGCCGACGCAGCTCGATGTCCCCGCTGTGATGACGGATGATCCCTATAACTCCGTCGCAGACCTCCGCCACCGACGGGTGCGACGTTACCCCCACCCCCACCCCCACCGAATGGATGGGGATGGGAACGAGAGCGGCGTTAGACCCCCGCGTCCACCCCTCCTTGGCGCCGGTAGAGGGCTGCCAACTCATCTGCTGGCCGGATATGCGCGGCGCGATGGGACTCGGGGACACGCCTCTCTCCTGCATTAGCCGCTTCCTGGGGGCAGCCGGCGCTGGCAGCTCTCTTTACCGCTCCAGACGGCTGCATAACGTCAGCCGATCGGTTCCCAGGAATAGCCTCTCATCATGTCTCTGCATGTGCCTCTCTGTCGACTCTTATCAGGTCGGCGGGGGGAGGGGGCGGTCTGTGCGTTTGCGGGGATTGTGTGTGATTGGGTGTATATTTGTATGTGAGACGGGAAATGGTGCCGCGAAATAAGCGCTCAAGCGCTTTTGTACCTTTCCTTTACATATCTGTTTATTTCTTGCTTTGTGTTTAATAAACATCACATCACATGTGGTGTTTTTGACTTGACATATATAATTTGCTTAATTCTTATTTTGATTGCGAGTATGGTAAATGTATAAGGTCCCTTTCACTGTTTGATGGGTGTTTATGCCTTGATAAATGTATTGTTTCATTCCTCACATGTTTCATTTTCATTTGATGTCGTTTGTCTAGATACAAACCAAAGTAATCAGCAAATAGTAAAAACGTAATTTATTGTTAGTTAAGTCATATTATTGTATTTCAAGCGAACATTGACGTCCCCCCCGTCCATCGTATCACTGACCAATGACCATGCTGACAGGTACCTAACCTTATGCAAATAGTTGGTTTCAAATAACTATAAGTCATGCAATATGAAAATATACAAAGCCTTCTCATGCATGGGCGGATCCTAGGGGCAATGCCTCCCCAACCTGTCTTAAATCGACGCAAAGTTAACACATTTCCTCATATTGTCTATTGAAGACAATGTAAGCAGCTTGTAAAATGGGAAGTTTGTTTTATATCATCTATAAATTTATAGGCAAGCTAAATCCGATTAGTTCTCAGAATTTTGTGAGACTTCACGGAATTTGAGCCCCTCAAACCACCTGTTCTGAATCCACTTATGTACCTACTCATCTCCTTGTAAATCTATTATCATGGTATGACAAAAATAATGACATACAACCATCTATCTCCTCTTTCTTGTGTTTTTAACTATTTGACTTCGCCTGTCATTGGGTTCATCCCGTTGGTGATACAAGTGGATACAAAAAAATCCATGCATTAATTTCAGTTGTGTTTGCATTTCACTCGCAAAGTCAGCCAGCACTTACAGAATCGACTGCGATCGTGTGTCAATGTCCCTTCTTCTCACACTGCATCTGACTCGATATCTCTCGATACCCCCTCCCCGTCGCGTCGGTGGGTGTCGACGCGGCACTGTCGACCCGTCTCGTCGCGTCCGATGGCGGCCGCCGGAAACGGAGACGGATGAGGCCGCCGGATGCAGCATACGTAGCCTTGATCGACGGATTCGAGTGGCGAGATGAGGCAGCGGAGTGACCAGACCCCTGTCCAGCCCTCTGCCGTACCATCAGGATCACAGTGGGGGGGGGCGGGGTGAGGGCAGGGGTGCCAGCCCTCTGTCCACCCTCTGCCGAATCAGGATCACAGTGGGGGGGGGCGGGGTGAGGGCTGGAGAAGCTTGTGGTGGTTCTGTGCGTAATGACAAGATGATAGAGGTTGCTCGATTTCCAGGCAACGTTGTCCTAAAAGTATTGCCTAAATAAAGTTGGTCGAAATGGGAAAATTTATGCTATCTAAGAACACCCATACATGTTGGAGGGAACCAGTCACTTAGCAAAATCGCTGTGAATGTGCTAATAAAGAGCATACGTGCCTGAAAATGTTGATAATTGCATTGGTTTGGCTTGGTTATCAATATACACCCCAAACATATGCTTAAGTCTTCAGCAGGGCTGTGGAGTCAGAGTCGGAGATGGTGTCGGTGATTTCGGCCAGAGTCGGAGTCGGAGTCGGTAAAATTTGGCCGACTCCGACTCCTGCTGTCAGTTATGAACAACGCTTGGCTAATTATATTTTAGGTGAACCACCGAAGGCGATGACTAAATACATCATGCCACCACCGCACAGTGGTCGGAAAGAGGATTTAGCCTCGCGAAACCTATAAACCCTTATAACTTTTTTATCTTACAACATGCATCAACCAGTCAAACATCATTAGAAAGGCAATTGATCAAGGAATATATTACGTTTAACAGCAAACATGTTGCAGGGGTTTTGTTACGCGGGGATTGCTTGCAATATAGAACATTATGGTACAATTTTTGGTGTTTTCGATATTCATATGATTCAATTTATGTATAGTGCTATGCATTAACTGCAGCGGAGGCCACGGGCCACACGTCCCCCCTCGCCGCCCACGCCGGCCGCGTACTCGGTGCGCACCTTCCTCGGGCCCGGGGGGGCGGCGGGGGGCCGTCTTCGCGCCCCCCTTCTAACTCGCGCTTCCTTATGGGACCTAGAACATAAACCTATACAAATCACTCATCGCGAGCGCACCCTCAGGCAAAAAGACGATTCTCGAAACGGGTATTTCAGGGATTTTTTTTATCAGGTCATATTAAGGTCACCAGAGGTCATCAAAAGTGTCACAACTTTCACAGATTTAGGACTAGCACACAGGATTACCCCAATTCTACTACTCGAGAAACATCCTCGCATCACCGGAGCAGAAACTAAGAAGTCATTTCACGTAGCTATCAAATTTGTAATTGCATTAATGTCCTGGCAAACTTTCATGCTCAGGTCAATAGTTTGCGGATCCAGAGTAATCGAAAGAGTACAAAAGACTATTTGTGCCCCAAAAATGTTTTCACGAATAAACTGTTGACATAATGAGATAGGGTGACACATTTCGTGTTGTCTCGTAACAGGGCGCTTCGAATACATTGCGTATACATGGTTAGCACACAACTTTGCGCTCCAACCTAAAACTTGATCGCTCAGGTCCAAGGTCAAGTGGTCGCACCCCAAGTCTCAAGGTTCATGTTGCACATAGGGAGACGGTGTCGGGTTACAGCTAACACACACGGGTGCTGTTTTCAGATCTATCTATCTTAATTGTATTGAGAGCTATTGGGCAAAAAGGTTTATGTGACTCTGCAGGGATGACCTTCGGCCTGACGGCCTGTAGGGATTACCAGAACAAAGACTTGCACCTCGGTCTTCCAGAGAATGGCCTATAATAACATGATAGAGAAGGAATTGGGCTGCATATGCATGCGTATCCTTAGGAATGTGAAAGCTAAATATGGAAAATATCCATGTCCCCCAAGATGACTTATAATGGAGAGTTCAGGAAAAAATGAGCCTGACCTCGTAGCGTGAACCCCAGGTATATATATTAATATTGAAAAATCGAGATCAACAGCCCCGCCACGTCTCAGCTTCGATGCTCTCATAAAATTCCTGTAAGTACGAACCATCAACGTGAACATAACTCGGGCTTTGGTAGTGCAACACACTTTTGTGAGCGGGGGCTCACATGACCGGCCTGGTGACCTGACACTCCGTGACGATGGACTCGTAAAGTCAGTACAAACTACGAGGAATGCGCTGGGACATAAAGATGACATGAACAGGTACTCTCTGAAAATTTGGCGGCGCTATGCGCGCCGCCGTTTTCCCACTATCCGGCACAGAAAACTATCGAGAGGGGTGGGGGGAGCGTCTAACCGCCCCCCGGTGACCGCCCGTCGCAGTTAAGGGATTAAGTATTTTAAGGCTTTGTGTTGCTCCATGAATTCAGTGATTTGTAGCCAATTCTGGGACGGATATCAACTCATGATCTGCGTGTGAGAGCGAGTGCGCAAGCAGCACGTGCACCAACCATGGAATAGGTAATTATTTGGCGTGCAATCATGATGCTTTCGAGGTATCCAGAAAACGTTTTAGGCAGTGTTCAAAACTTTCGGGCTGTTTGCTGACTGGCTTTTGCTGGCTTGTTTACTATGATTATGTTGTTGTTGTTGCTTTTGTTGATGTATGCTTATGTGTATATTGTTTGTCGTGGTAACCCTATTCCGTGCGGGCGACCAGAATTACGTTAACGTGCGGGGGCAGATTCTTCCTCTTCCCGAGATCTCGAGAACCACTCGGTCGATTTCGATATGTTGAAGACCATTCGATTTGTCATGAAAAGATCGATTTTGACACCAAAAACATATTTTTGTCTCAAAATTGGGTCAGGGGTCAAGAAAAACAAAAATTTTGGGTGTATTTTAACCCTCGCACCGACGGGGGTCTGAGCCAACCTCGAACCGACGGGGGGGGCGGATAACCGCCCCCAGATATCTCCAAAACTACGCAACGTAGCGAGAAGCGGAAAACGGCGTGAGGTAGGCCGTGACGAAGTACTAGCGAAAGAGTACTTTGCTATTTTTTCGATCAGGTCAATATTCGAGGTCACCAGAGGATCCAAAAAAAGGTCAAATTTTCCCAATATTGAGTAAATTGAGCACGCTTTCACATACATCCGGGCTAGGCTCAGTAAACTAACATAAAGCCTAGGAGACAATCCGAAAAAAAGCACTGCAATGCTATTGAAACACTCTTTCGCTGACATGTCCTAATTTGGATAGGGTTGGTCAATTATTAAGGCTCCAGAGGTCAGCGAAGGTCCAAAAGCTTATGGTTACGAAAAAAGTTTTGTTAATTAAACTTCTTATAAGTTTTGAAGCATAGCAGCAGTCATTTTGCCACCATCGTGTTTCTCACCATCGACCTGCGCATGAACCAATATCGTATGATCTAGCTAGGTCAACCTAAAAACCAATACCTGACCTGACCTGGGGTCATGTCAAGGTCTCAAGTTCACAATTGTATGTCTATCGGATGGAGTTGACTAAGAGAACCAGTCATGGTGAAGAGACACAGTACTCTATCTTACGTAGACATGAGTTTATTGCTAAAAAACCATAATAAACACATATATACACTATATATATACACATTAACGAGGATAACGAAGAAAATACAACTTGCATTCTGGATACTATGCTTCAGAATAGGGTTCTTAGGATGAAAAACTGACCACATTTAGCCAGGTTTTGTTCGCAATTGGTCAGTGCGCGCGCATTTCAATCTTTCTCCCATAGACTCAAAAATGGGAGGAGGTCTCAAAAATTGAAAATGACCTCAGGTTCCACCGATATAAGAAATCCAAGAATATACGAACTAAGATATCGAAGGCCTTCATTTAACACACTGTGAGTTTCAAAACTGTTTGGTTCACCAATTGGCTTTGCAAGATGTGCAAACTGTTCCGAGAACAGACTCCAGCGTTTCCTTGAGGTCATGTCATTTAATGTGACCTGACAACGTGACCTTGAAAGTTAGGAAGTAATTTTTTAGAAAGTGTGCGGAATTGATGCCGAAACAGCTATACAAAATTTGGCGGCGCTACGCGCCGCTGTTTTTCCGCTAGTCCGGAAAAACCTGTGGGGGTGGGGCGGATATCCGCCCCCCTGTTGGTGCGAGGGTTAAAGGTTATTGCGGCCATATGGTTCGACTGATTAAAAAGCTACACACGTTTTTAAGCTTGAAATGTACTGGTCTTCTAAATATCAAAAGGCAGTTATCAAAATACAAAATTATAGGCGCATTCAGGGGATGTAAAATGAGGGGGATGGATTTTCTGTTAACAAAATGTGCTGTTCGTGATTGATTGCAACGATAAGAACATCACATGTGAGCATTATTTGTTGTAATTTGCTGAAGGTATCATATTGCGCATAGGCGAATCCAGGTACCTAGCAGGTAAACAACGAGGGGTACCATGCCGGTACCGTTTTTTATCATCTTGATAATTTGAAGTATGTGTTGTTATTCGCATTATTTGTTGTAATTTGCTAAAGGTAACATATTGCGCATTGGCGAATACAGGTACCAGGTAAGCAACGAGGGGTATCATGCGCGTAACGTTTTTTTTTAATCATCTTGCTAATTTGAAGGTGGACCTAGTTTTAGGGATGGTGTTGGTATCGCCTCCCATTTTGTGTACCCGAGTGCGCCTCAGCCAAACATATGTACAATTCCAGTATTCATGATGTATATTGCAGTGAAAATGCTTCTGATGCATTTCATGATTTTTTTCACTGCAAACTACGAAGGAAGTACAAACTACGAAGGAACAACCGCATTCGTAACATCCTACTAAGAACAGGAACCTTGCACCGCCTCTGCAGGGCCAATTAACTTTGAATTCGGACACAACACGTGGAAAGTTTTGATGTGCAAATTCAGCAAATTTGAAGACGCTAGGCCCAGTAGTTTAGGAGCAGCAGAATAGATACAAAACTGGGAGGCAAAATCTTCTCCCGCACGGAATAGAGAGCAAAGATCATACTTACATTTGCACACAAATTGTAAACAATTATCATAATACATTTATTACTGCTTTGCACAAGGGTATGGCATTTCCAAAACATTTTTTTTTTTCAGTACAAGTTTTTTTTTTATTTGCATACAAGCAAGCATACAAATTTCGGGCACACTCCAAAATTCTTTACATACATTACTGGTGATGTTTACCTAATGCTGACACTCTAGCCAATTCAACTTAAATCAGAAAAAAAAAAACACAAACTAACAGGCCACCCACCCCCGCCCGCGCCGCCTCGCGATATGCGCGTTATCCGCGCGGGGGCGCCCCTGTCCACCGGCGCGGCGTGCGAACCGCCAACTTGTTACGTTTTGGCGCCTCACGCACGCCCGGCCGGCGACCGCCTGCGAAAAATCGCTTGATTACCGCAAGGGCGGTCACGGGCTAGCCCGGGGGCTTAGAGGCGGGTGTCACATGAGTTGCTCTGATAGGGCACACATCAAGCACTTCATGACATGATAGCAAACAACACCTCATTTCACAGTTTCACATATGACCTGGCCAAAACATGAAAATAGGATTATATCAGATGTTGTCAGAACATGGAAGATAAGCATCTGCTGTAGAACTTTGAGGTCTGCTGGGCTCAAATTTGCCTTGTACCGGGTATAACTAGGATCAGTTTTCAGCTTTTGGGACCGGTTCAGGCCTGGTTTCAAAAATATCAAATTCTGTCACCTCTACTTATGAGCCCGCTGTAGTTTGGTGGTGCTTTTATGCCATCGGTGAAACAAAAGCCTTCAAATGCGAGCTTAGCTCATTTACCATGCGCTGGGTTCCTATTCCCGGACTTCTAAGAAAATAGCAAAACTTATTGCAATATGTTACACTGTGGCTAAAACACAGATTTTCCGCAACTTTTTATGGTTTGATCTGTTAAATACGATCCCAGTGCACATCCTGGTGCTTGTTTTGACTTGCTACCTGAAGATACATTTTTATCGGTTCTTTCGAATTTTATAAAGCTAATTTTAGGCATCAACAGAGATAAGGTGATATACTTAATATTTATTTGGCTTATTGATTTGCCCAATCTTCTTGATCTATAAACCATATGCACGACAATGCATCAGTACATCGCACTAAAACACATTTGGTGCGGAAAATGCATACCATACATTTTGACTCATCATCACATTTTCCAGAACGTTTAAATCGCCTGAAAATAATCAGTATTTAAAGGTGGCGTAAACTCTTGTGTTTGACGTCCAATTCCTCTACGAAAATAGCATAGAACGATCAATTTAATGTCATATTCGTGATCTATGCACATTTTCCAGTCGATTGACATACATTTTGTTCCCAAACTCTGTAATTTACAATTTGGAGTTTCGCGAGGCTAGACCGACCGGAACGCCCACTGTGCACCGGTGTCGATTTGTATACTATTGGGGCCCGGGCCCTCCCAATGAGTTTTTTCAAATTTAAACCTGAGGCCTATGTCGTTGCATGGTAAGAATGGAGTTAAAATCTATTTAGTTAGCATTAGGGCCCACAATCATTTTCATAAATTGACACCGCTGCATGCCACGTCCACTTAGTTTGGTTCGATTCCATCGCGAATCAATAATTTCCAATCATGAGGTAAAGGCACCACGGTAAGCGAAAGAGACCCTAGGATCTGTGGTCGGATGCATATCCAAAATGCCACCGCCAGAAATGTAACCAGCCATTGACTGGGGTCTCAGCCGAACGCCATTGACATGGCACGGCGAATATCGCCCCTCGGTTATCTGCTGAGCCAATGTGATTGCATCGAGACGCGCAAGGCGGCATTCGAATTCTTACAATGAGTTGCATCTGAATCATACTAGGAATTTCTCAAATTGAGGTTACATGTCAGGTAAGGTTCGATCCAAAGGTCAAAATAATGCAATGCTTCAACCTGGAATAGAACCGGGCGCCTTCAGATTCGAAGTCCACTGTTCTACCATTGAGCTATTCGGACATATGTCCAATATTAGGCAAACTGCCACATTTTTAAATGGGACTATGCTAACAGACTGACAGACCTTTAAATAGTAAGTTAGATCTCCGTCCCCCCTTGTCGGAGTCCCTGCACGGAGCCATTTTCTGTCGGGCGTTATTTCACAGAGCAGGAGCCTACGTCCGCCACACGATATGTCCTGTCATCACCGTCTTCTTCCCTCATTAATCTGGCATTAAGTGCTGCGTAGTCGCGCGGGCTGCGACAGATTCCCCGTGTCAGCCGATCCGCCGCGAGCCTCCGTCAGGTCAGCGTTATCCCAGCCCAGCGCAGCTGCGGGCATTACTGCTGAGCGGTGCGTCGTCCGAGACAAATACCCAGGCCTTTTCGAGATTGAGCGTGTCCGTGCCAACGATAGAGGCCTAGTGGAGCAGCGTCCGTCAGCAGAGATAACGGAGCGCAGCGGTCCCGATCAGCGAGAGAGGAGCGGCAGTCGTCCGTCAGACAAGAGTAAGCGCTCCAGCGTTCCGTCAGACGAGAAGGAGAGTGGCAACGATTTCCATCAGCGAGAGAGGAGTCGGCAGCATCCCGGTCAGTCGAGAGTAGGCAGCTGGGCCAGCGTCCCGTCAGCGGAGAGTAGAGCGGCAGCGTTCCGTCAGCGAGAGAGGAGTAGGCAACGTATCCATCAGCCGAGAGAGGAGGTCTGCAGCATCTCGTCAGCAGAGAGAGGAGTGCAGCGTCCCGTCAGCGAGAGAGGACAGGCAGCGGTCCGTTCAGCGAGAGAGCGAGGCAGCGTCCCGTGCAGCGAAGAGAGGAGCCAGCGTTCCGTCAGCCGAGAGAGGTAAGTGCAAGCATTCCCGTCAGCGATGAGAGAAGCGACAGCGTCCCTGTCAGCGAGAAAGGTGAGTGGCAACGTCCCGTCAGCGATGAGGAGGAGAGTGGGCAGCGTCCGTCAGCGAGAGAGAAGGCGATCCCGCTCAGCGGAGAGGAGTGCGGCAGCGTCCCGTCCAAGCGGGGATGAAGAGGAGTGCAAACTCCATTCTAGCGAGAGAGAGTGGACTGGGCAGGCATCCTCGTCAGCGAGAGAGAGTGGCAGCGTTCCACAGCGACGAGATGATGGCAGGACACCCGTACAGCGAGAGAGAAGCGAAGACTTCGTCGCGAGATAAGGAGTGGCAACGTTCCGTCAGCGAGAGAGGTGTGCACAGCATCCCGTCAGCGAGAGAAAGCGGACAGCGTCCCGTCACGAGAAAGGGAGTGGCAACGTCCTTCAGCGAGAGCAGGAGTGCAAACGTCCCGCAGCGCAGATGAGCGTACCCGTCAGCGGTGAGAAGGAGTGGCAGCGTCCCGTCAGCGGGAGAAGGAGTGGCAACGTCCATCAGCGAGAGAGGATGCAGCATTCCCGTCAGCGAGAGAGGATTTGGCAGCGTTCCATCAGCGAGAGGCAGGATGCAGCATCCCGTCAGCGAGAGAGAAGCGGACAGGCGTCCCGTCAGCGAAAAAGGAGTGGCACGAACGTTCCTCACGACGAGAGGAGTCGGCAAGCACCGTCAGCGAAGAGAGAAGCGACAGCGTCCCGAGCGAGAAAGATTGGCAACGTCCCGTTCAGCGAGAGAGATGCAACGTCCCGTCAGCGAGAGAAAGCGCTCCCTGTCAGCGGGAGAGGAGTGCAGCGTCCGTCACGGCTTGAGAGAGAGTGGCAAACGTCCCGTATCAGCGAAGAGAGGACAGTGGCAGCATCCCCGCACGAGAGAGGAGCGCAGCGTCCCGTCAGCGAGCAGAGAAGTGGCAGCTTCCCACAACGAGAGAGGAAGTGGCAGGCGTCCCATAGCGAGAGAGGATTGACAGCGTCCTGTCACGAGATGAAGCGTCCCGGTCAGCAAGAGAGGAGTGGCAGCGTTCCCGTCAGCTGAGAGAGGGCGAGTGGCAACGTCATCAGGCGAGGAGAGCAGTGGCAGCATCCCGTCACGCGATGAGAGATTGGCAACGCTGCCGTCAGCGGAGAGGAGTGGCAGCGTTCCGTCAGCGAGAGAAGCGTCCCGTCAGCGAGAGAGGAGTGGCAGCATCCCGTCAGCGAGAGAGGATTGGCAGCGTCCCGTCAGCGAGAAAGGAGTGGCAGCGTCCATCAGCGAGAGAGGATGGGACGTTCCATCCAAGCAGAGAGCAGCAGTGCAGCGTCCCGTCTGCGACGAGGGAGCGCAGGCGCGTCCCGTTCAGCGAGAAGGAGTGCAGGCGTCCCGTCAGCGAGAGAGGAGGGCAAGCGTCCCGCAGCGAGAGAAGCGATCCCGTCAGCGAGAGCGAGGAGTGGACAGCGTCCCGTCAGCTGAGAAAGAAGCGTCCCAGTCAGCGAGAGAGAAAAGTGGCAGCGTTCCCGTCAGCGAGAAGAGCGGCAGCGTCCCATCAGCGAGAGAGAAGCGTCAGCGTCCACTGGTCAGCAGGAGAGTGAAGTAGCGCAGACGTCCCGGTCATCAGCGAGAAGAGGAGTGCAAGCGTCCCGTCAGCGAGAGAGAGCGACTAGCGTCCCGTCGCGAGAGAGAGTCAGCGTCCCGTCAGCGAGAGAAGAGGATAGTGCAGCGTCCCGTCAGCGAGAGAGGAGCGGCAGCGTCCCGTCAGCGAGAGAGGATTGGCAGCGTCCCGTCAGCGAGAGAGGATTGGCAGCGTCCCGTCAGCGAGAGAGAAGCGACAGCGTCCCATCAGCGAGAGAGGAGCGTCAGCGTCCCGTCAGCGAAACGTGGTGGTCCCGTCTGACGCCAGCCTTTTGATCGGCGCTGAAATCCGATCGGCACGAGCGGGCGGCGCGCTCTTAGAGCGGCCGATATTGAGGCGTTTGCGGGCCGCGCGGCGGATATGGGCAGAACGCGGCGCGGCGGTAGAACGCGTTCGGCAGGAAGGCCGAACAATACCCAGACCGTTTCAATAAGCCAATTCGGAGCGCACTCGACAACACAATGCGGATGTTGAACGGTGCTTCAGTGGCGAGCAGTGAGGGCCCCGCAGGCACGGACAAAGGAAGCATGCCCGAATTTCGCTGAGTCCGTCAGCTCGAGGAGGCGCACTCGTGAGGGTGCCTCCGAGGGACGAACGTGCTGGATTCAGATGAGATGGCAAGAAGCGCTCTGTCTTGAGAAATGTGAGCGACAGAGGTTCGACTAAAGTTGCCTTGGGATTGTGACTCGCCATAGACTGGATTTGGAAGAAATGCGCTTCATGGGCATTTCTATGGGCATGGGTGGAGAAAGGGGGTTTTGGGGGTGCACAAGCACCCCTTGAGCCCAAAAGTGGATCCCTCAAGTCACTGAGTAAACGCAGAAAATATAGCTGTTCGCACCGAATTGAAAAGTTTTTAAGTCACAAACCACGATTCCTTGACGGGTGAGTACCTCAGTAATATATGACGGATACAAAACGTAAAAATGCAGTCTGTATGGATATATCGTCCAGCGGAGCGGACGGTTTAGCACTAGTGCCTACCTACCAGATTTGTGCCTGGATCCCCAAGTTGGATCTGAATCCTCATGGATCCCTCGGCAAAAAATTAATGCAGATTTGGGATTCTCCTGGATTTCTCGGCGTAAAGCGCTTCAAGATCTGGGATCTCAGTATAAATCCTATTTAAACGAGCCTCAGAATTTAAAGCTCGAAATGCTTGGACTGACATTACAATTTGTGGTCTCTATTTTGCGCATGCAGTATATACTATGCAGATAATTGGTCCTGCGCATTACCTCGTACCTATTAGCAAACATATATATTGTATTCGATTATCCCATATAATACAATTAGCAAGGCAAGGAGTAGACCTAGTACAAACCAACCGGCGTGCCTGGGTCCTGAAGATGGGTCTGGGATTCCAGTCAGGGGGTGTAGGCTGCTATTATATTGGGGCTCCATCCTCCCCCTGACTTTGGCCTTAGCCCCCCCCCCCCACACCAAATTGGACAAATCCAAGAATAATTATGTATTTTGTGGATTTGTATGGTATTTTAAGTGTTTTCTTTTTCAGCTCAGCCCCCCCGAATTTTACTGGGGAAGCTACGCCCTCTTGCATGGTTGTGTTTGTATATTCATTCATATTTACTGCAGATAAAGAGGAGGGGGAGGGGGCAGGTAAGGTTAATCTCAGGAAAAAAAGGAGAAGAAATAAATACAATGTTCAAAATGGGGCCTCTCGAAATAAGGTGGCCCCAATCTCAGCATTACAAAAAAGGGTAGGTAGGGGGCCTCCGATTTGTAGATCCTTGGATATTTGCTGGTTCCGCCCCTGACATAAGAAGAGCGGCTCATTTACATTCGCTCTTCGAATCCCATTGTCTCCCAACATGTTAGCTACCAGACATGTGCTCTGATCCCAAAAATGGATCCCGGGATCCGATCCCATGGATCTGGATCTGGGATCCTATG
>VOPJ01016196.1:0-15759 GCA_014673585.1 Semibalanus balanoides | reverse complement strand
CTTTTTATTTTTTAAGTTGACTGACGGAATGATGATGTTGAGTTTGCAAATTCTAAAAGAAAATTTATAGCCCGCAAAAAGAAGTGATTCAAAATATTTAGTGCGTAGGCGATTCCAAGTTTGTACGAATGATTGCCAATCATTGGAAGGTGCAAATGTGTTTTTCTTATTAATGATGAGAGTTTCGGGAACCAGACTTTGCAGGTGAAATCGACACGCTTAATCTACCGATAACACACCAAAAACCCTATGTATTCGTTCCGCGAGATGGTACTATCCCTTTAATACACTCCCAAAAGCGATATTTCACTGCTAAGCTTCAGGTAAATGACCCAGCATTGAACACTCGAAAAATATGTACTTGTGCTCTAAACAGTCAGTCTTCAGCCATGCACTAAATCGTTGTATGCACTCGTGCTATTAAAGATTCAGTTTATGAACGAGCCGAAGGCGAGTTCATAAGCTGAATCTTTACTACCACTCATGCATAAAACTGCATTAAAACATTTTACAATGTTTTAAAACATTTCGCGCAAAGTGATTCATCGTGAAAACGGCTAATATAACTTTTTGGTGCGCCTTGTCAGCAACGAAGTTCAGAATTTAGAAATTGGTGAAAAAGTGAATGAATGCATGTGCGCTCTCAGATTTTGTTTGTATTGCGAGTTGCAACGCCCCAATGGAAGTGTGTAAACAGGTGCAACCAACACATTTGGAAACAAAGCTACTTTTTATAAATAAGCATAAATGTTGCAGGTTAGTGTCACTAGACGTTTCATTTGTTTCAAAGCATTTGTTTCAAAATGAACTCTTCTGAATGCTGAAAAGGGGTAATTGTGTCGAAAGGGCTGGGAACCACTGATGTAGAGGCGAGCGAGCGCTCCGCGCTCACTCGCAATCACGCGCCACGCGCAGTGGTAGTCACCCACATCACCCGGCACTGGTATCAAACAGGGCAGGTTGGGTGGGGATACTCAGAAAAGAAGCCAACTTGTCAATCGGGCGTGCGGATGCAAAGATAGGAGCTGAAAAGCGTCGCCATGGGTCGGATCGGGTCGGGTTGAGTCGGCTCCGGTCGCTTATAATCATATTTTTCCCATTTACCACGTAAAGACGGAGCGAACGCTTCGCGCTCGCTCGTAATTACATTACATTATGCACATTATACATATAATTGTCCCAGAGTGACACACTCACAAAATTGCAACACACGACCAGGGTGTTAACTCCTACCACAGTGGTTAATTTTAAAATTTACTCATGCATGGGTTATAGTTGAGTTTCGATATCTACAGACACATGCAGACAACTGCGTGTTGTCAGTATCGACCACCAGTCGTATTCGTGTGTTCAATCCCACTGTTTGGGCGCACACGGGCTCCTGCCCGCTTGTTGATATCCAATAAAACCTGCTCGGGTTTCCGATCGCCACCAGCTGAGGGTCTCCATTCGAAACTACCACCTTCCCCCGTCCTGTGTTCGTGCAGCCACCTGCTCGTTGAGTCCGCTCCCCGCCAGCTGAGGTTCCATCGAACACTACCATCTTTCCCCCGGCTGGTGTGTCGTTGCACACCTGCGTCGTGAGTCGCGCCCCGCCAGCTGAGCTCTCCATCGAACAAACCTTTTCCCGATAACACCCGCTGATGAGTGGCACTGCAAGCGGGCCGTTCCGCTTTGGCCAGTGCACCGCTGCCGCCGCCGGCGCCTATTGGTACAAGCCCGATCAAGCCCGCCATAATCGGTCGCCAGTAATTTTTCATTCAATATGGAAAAACATACATGAAAAGTCAGATTTGACATGGACTAAGAATATGATAATTGATTAATCAAGAGATCCAGAATCAGACCATCAAGAGAAACCGGCCGGAATCAAAGCCGATCTGTGGACCAAAAGATGAGCTGAATCCGTTTAAATTAGTACGAAAGTGTTACCAAAATGGAATACTACTTGCTCAAAATGCCCCCAAACAATGACTGGAGGCTGAAAATGGAATATGCAGTTCAATTATCAGTTATGGCGGGCTAGATCGGGATTCTGTCCATAGTGCGCTGCACGCAGCCGGCCGGCGGCCCGCCGCCAGCCGCCCCAGTCGCGGCCCCCCCCCCCCCCTTGCGACCTGCGCCGAGGGAGGGATGTGCTTGTGCGTGCCGCGGACATTTCAGTCTTCAAATTACCGTAAGTTCGAAGTCTGTCAATTGTGGTGGTCGTGATCGGGTAACAATACCCTATTGTAAAGCTGTGAGTCTTGAGTGTGCGATCGTGAGTTCTTACCTTAGAAATGCAGTTAGTATGCAGTATGAAACTGCATTGATGATTATTGATTTGTGCATGGTTAATTTATATCGAGCTGATCTGTTTTATAATAAATGAACACTTTGGTCAATACAATGGTTTTGCACGGACATTTATCTTTATCAATTGCTCAAATTGGAAAAATGCGCGAGTAGTCATGAGGTCAGTCAGAGCATGCTCAGATTGCGATGAATCTTCAGTTGCGACACCTCGACACCTCACGCAATGGTGAACATACGCCTCTCCTATGGGGACGAAACTTCCGCAATACCCCGCTGATAAGTCATTTGAACCCCCTGCATGAGCATTGCACAACTCGACACACCAGGCAGCGGTGACGTGCTGTGTCGTCCACCACCTTTCCCAGTGGTGGACGAACTTCCGTAATACGCCCGCCGATAAGTCATTTGAAACCTCCGCATGAGTATGGGACAAACTCGACACACCACGCAGCGGTACGTTAAACCTCCAGTGGTTGACAAAACTTCCGCCAATACGCCCGCTGATAAGTATTTGAAGCCCCCTGATGATCATTGCGACAACTCGACACACCATGCAGCGGTTATCACGGTTGTTTCGTTATACCTAAACCACCCATGCAGCGGTGATCACGAATGTTGCGGTAAACCTCTCTAGTGACAATAAAAACACCTCCAGTCACGTTTTAGGTTGTGGCATCACACCGGCTAGGGGTGTTGACCACATGCGCGGTGTTGATTTTGTGAGTGCCATTGTAACACGAAGCAAAAAAAAAAGAAAATATTGCGTTAGAAGAAATATTCAAATAATTTAGCTCTGGGTAGTATTGTAAGTAGTCTCACTCATATGCAAAAATGATCGAATCTTACTGATTTTCAACAACCCCACCCAGACCGAGCAAAACCTTGTTATTTGGGGTGAAAATAAAGAAGAGACATACATAGGATACATCGCAAAGTGTGGGTGTTATTCGATCATTCCGGTATACATACATATCTAACCAGGTATTACTGTACAGTGCAGACCATATGTTCTGTCCACTTCATCGACACCACCTCTGTTTCTGTCTCTGTCTGTTGGTGCTGCACGCAGTGGAATCCAATGCTTTACTATAGCCCTCGCCAGGGACGTGGGAACCGTGGGGGCAATGGGGGCAACTTGCCCCCTAAACTTTGGACCTGGGGGCAACCCCCAGCTTTAGAGCTAGGTGTCGGCCTTCTTCCGTCTTTTACCATGTTCTTTAAACTCTGAATTAGATCAACAGCATTGTCTACATAAATTTGTTTATGTTTTGTGGAACAATCAACAAAGGTGCAGTTTCAACTTCCAAGCAAAAATTAAAATGATGAACATTAAACTGCATTGAATTTGGAGCTTGTTTTGCATCTTTCCATCTAAACAATGGCACCACACATTTGACTACCGTCGCACGGAAACACTGTTAAATACAGCGTACACCTGTTATAGGACATGTTTCTTCGTCGTAACGTTAATAGAGCTATTCCTTGGTCACAATAGCCGTTTTCACGATGGTTTATTTTGCGCGAAATGTTTTAAAACATTTTACAATGTTTTGACATGTTTTAGTTGTAGCCGCTTTCACGATGGACTAATTTGCGAAAAAATGTTTTAACCCTCGCCCTACGGCACCGTAGAGCGAGGGTTAAAACATGTATCGCAAAACTTGTCCATCGTGAAGACGGCTACTACTGAAACATTTCAAATTTTTAAAATGTTTTAAAACATTTCGCGCTAAATAAGCCATTGTGAAAACGGCTAATGTTGTATTGCTTTTTGGATATAAATGCTACTATTCATGAATTATCACTAGACGCCACAGAGTAAAAAACATTCAGTCTTTTTGGCACGGGGTAGGTCGGGGTGTTTCATTTGTTTCAAAGCAAAACAGGTCAGTTACAGATGTATGATGTCGGATCTGCTCCCCTGACGTGTCAGCAGAGAAACAGACTCGACCAGGAGTCGAAAAAAGGAAGAGTGCAGTTCATCAACGAAATTCCGGCATCAAGCAAGGCCGGTGGTCGCTGGCATTGACGCATCCAGAATGGGTGGCGATAAATCGGCGATATATCGGGGATAGATGGCGATATATCGGGTGAACGGGTGGCGATATATGGCGCGATAAATCCTGTTGGCGATATAACGGGTGGCGACCACAGCAATATATCGCTTCTTTTAGCTATCATTTTTGCTACCTCAGGTCCACCAAAAGGTTCGCCCCCTCAGGCCTCAGCTTGAAAGTACTTCCCACGCCTCTGGCCCTCGCTCCCGGTATCAGGGGCGAGGACATAAAAAGTTTCATTAGACTTCACTGGGTATAGCACCGACAGACAGCACCGATAAACAATCTTGACATTTAATTAAATGGGTGCGCTTAGGCAAGGCTTTTTAAGTATACTTTCAAAACCATAGCCTCCGGCTGACGAAAACAGACATCGCCTGGGATAAATGGAGGGTGTATTCGAATAGTGCACTGAAAGGACTACTACTAGCCGCTTTCACGAAGGATTTATTCGACAGGCGCATCGCCATCGGGTGGTGTCGATGTAGTGGACAAAACATTTGGTCTACACCGTATTGCGGTATTATTACGTTATTAGCAGTTTTCACGATGTATTATTTTGCGCGAAATGTTTTCAAACATTTTAAAATGTTTTAGTAGTAGTCGGTTTCACGATGGACTAATTTGCGAGAAATTTTTCACCGTCGCCCTAGGGTCCCGTAGAGCAAGGGTTAAAACATTTTTCGCAAATTAGTCCATCATGAAAACGGCTACTTCTAAAACATTGTAAAACATTTTAAAATGTTTTAAAACATTTCGCAAAAATAATCCATCGTTAAAACGGCTATTATGACAAATAACTGTATGGTGTCTACTAAAAAAGGCACGTCGCGTGAAATATGGGCACGTGTCTGTGTTCCATACTTAAAGCCTGAATAATACGTCAAAGCCTTTAATCATTAGTTTTATAACTGAGATAGCCAGATATGTCGTTACCACGGCAATCTGTCGTACTGACGAAACACAAGTTCCCCAAGCAGCATGCACTTGTCCAAGCTCATTATCGTCCCGACCGTCGCCCGGAGTAGACGTGCTTCGCCTGGCTCCGTCCCGACGCTACACAACATGCCTTCCATGGGGCTGCGTCTGTCGCTGCTGCTGCTTCTCTCACTGCCGCTGCTGCCGGCACGTTCTGACGCCCTGCTGGTGCCGGTGCTGCCGTGGAGCGGCCACGGCCGCAGCACGTTGGCCACCACCGCCGCCGGCAACTGCGCCCAGTGCGGCGTGCTGTGCGCGTGGCGGCTGGCCTGTCGTGCCGTGGCCTACTCCGGCCTCGCTTGCCGACCCGTGTCAACTCCATTGGAAGGCTGCAGAGACCGGACGACTGCAGAAGCCCGTGTCGACTGCGATCCGTGGAGGCGCTTTGCGACCCGAGAGCTGACAGAGTTTGGCGCGCCTGCTTCAGCCTGCAGGGGGGGAATAGATGGCACTGGAACGCATTCCAAGACACTGCCGTGGGCTACGGGGTGACGCCTAGGTTGGGCCTCGATCCACTCGGAGAGGAGAACGTCTTCGTTCAGTCGCTGCTGCAGAAAATATCCGCCTGGATCGGGCTGGAGCACACCGCATCGCCGGACAAAGGGCCCCGCAACTTCCAGTGGCTGGACGGCACCCCGTATGACTTCACCCACTGGCGTGATAACCAGCCCAACGACCCCAGCACCATGCAGCTCTGCGTGGTGGCCCAAATGAGCACGGCTCTTTGGATGGACTACAGCGTCAAGGAAGGAATGATCATCTACGGCCAGCTGTGCAAGTATACCCCCTGAGCGTCGCCGGGGATCAGTCAAACGGCCGAGATACGGGAGATAATATCGCGACAGGTGTGAAGAAAGGTGTGTTGGGAAGGTTGCATTACACTGCACACTGCACATTAAGGCAGTACTGTCGACAATTACATCATTATATCTTTTGTTCTGTAAGTCAATAAATCACTTGATAGTACTTTATTGGTCTTTGTTTATGTGTGTCATTTTATGTGTTCCTTGGATTCATGCACACTTTGCACAGTAGCGGATCTACGGTTGGGCAAAATCGGCAATTGCCTCCCCCCAACAAAATATCGGTAGGCAAACGTATATTTCCTCCCCCTTTCCAAACCGATACGGCATGTTATGATTTGTTTCCAGGTAAGTCGCGATTTACGCCTCCGCTCAACAGTGGCGTCGCCACGGTTTTGGAACTGACGTGGACCAGGCACGTAGACAGATTTTTATCAGTTGGGGAGGCCACGTCGGTCATAGAATCAAATTTCGTTCCTCAGCCATATGTTATTGACGGGGGTAGGATTGGATCGTCAAAATCCAATTCTATCTGGTTTAAGTTTGTGTTGCTCAGGAGGGCATGGCCCCGGTGCCCCCCCCCCTGGCTTACTTCCCTGACGCGAACACATCGGACGTCATCGGACACCTTGGGTGGGACGTCTTATCTCTGGCACAGATGTCATGTGGTAGTTACCTATATTGGAGTAACTCTTCGTTTTTTAGAGAGGGATGTGCGAGTTGCGGCAGCGCTGTTCAAAGTCGTCCATCCTTCCCATTAGGAATGAAGGTCAGGACATAGGCGTAGGAACAGGAGGGTACTGACACTTGATAACACTTGCCAGCCCCTCATTTTTCGTCATTTTGTAATAAATGATTTTGCTTGGTAAGAAAAATTGTTGATGGCTAAAGGTTCGCCAGAACGAAAACAGACCGAAATCTGCAAAGCAAATACTATTTTTGGGTTTCTCTCAAAACAAGATATACTCTTTTGAGACACTTTTTATATAGTATAGCACAGTGCTACACCGAGTCGCCGCTGGACCTGCGCGAGGCGTCTTTAGCATCTTTTAAACGTCAACTGGGTGATGTTTTACTCTTCGGACTGCCACGCAGCGGCCCCGGGTTCGATTCCCAGGGTGCCGGTTCCGGGGATAGCCGCCCGGATCAAATCCCCAGGCTCCGAGAGGAGGGAATCCCCAGGGTGAGTCAACCCCAGGCCCCTCCCCCTCCCCGGCACCATAGTCTCCCGGAACATGGCGAAAGGCCGACCCGGATGGAAAAAATGCATGATGGGTGTAGTATATGAATGTCAGCCTCTGTGCGAGTGTGTGTTTGATCTTGTGCGAGTGTGTGTATGTGAGTGTATTTTACTTTCTAGTGTGCTTGTTGCTGAGTGTCGTTTTTAACATGTCTCTACCTTTTAACCATGACGCGACACTCGGAATAGCCGTTTTATGTATCGGAGAGTGTTTTTACTGTCTAATACAGCACAATACTGTCAATACTCTTTGATATCTCGTCCCAATTATATCAAAGCTATCTCCGTCATTTTTCGTTCAAGTTGATGCTGAGGTTATTGAAGGTTAACAAAGGCCAAATTTCGATAATTTACCACTTTGGCCAAAAAAACTCGGAAACTGTGATAGTTAGGAAGAAACGGAAAACTATGGCAATCTCAAACAAAATTCAATCCCGAGGTGTACTTAAATTTTAAGTCAGATAAACAGGTACGGCTCCAAGCGGCCACCGAAACACAATCGGCAGGCGGCGGGATTTAGCGCGACATAATTAATGTCTGTGACTTTCTTCTCGATGCAAAAAAATGACTGTAGTTTGACTCAAAATGTCCCATGGATTCTGAAAATGAAAATATATTTCCGCCAGCACAAATAGTTTTTCGTATAGCAGGTGAGCTTGAACACGGATTATCTCAAGACGACCACCGCGAGCACACCGCACGAGATGTGCCGCAGCCACCTCAAGCAGGTCGAGCACATCTACTACAAGGTCAACAGACGCATCTTCCAGCAGGCCGAGGGCGAGGTGCCTGCCGAGGAAAAGACGAGCGAGCACGAGGTGGGCCGGCGCTGTAAGTACTAAATCTACAGCAACGACAGCACAGCAGTGCTGCGCACGCGCGCCATCCTGCACCACGTCTTCTATCACGCGCTGGACGACTGAAGCTCTAGGAGGAGACGCTGCGCACCTACCTGTTTACATACAGCAACGTGTACGACTGTGTCGATGGTGACGATGGCTTTCTGTTTGAGCTGTCCGTGGGAGACGTGCACAGTTCACTTCATCAACTCCGTCAGGGAGGACCACAATGCCAGTAAGAAACTTCCCGGAGTTGAAGCAGCACCGACGAAACACAGCTCGCTATCACGATGATAGCGAACAGGACCGAAGCAAGGCACATCGCCACGCTGAGGGATGTGTTCCAAAGAGTCCGGGTTGTTGGACTGAAGCTCAAACCCCAGAAGTGTCACCTTGCGAAACAGGAGGTGACTTTCGAATCGAACGAGCTCAGCTTGACAGCCCACCGCCCACGACGACCGGACCCGTCTCGCCGGACCGGACCGGACCGGACCGGACGACCGGACCCGTCTCGCTTGACGGCGATCGACTGGCGGCGGCCGGGAGGCAGTCTGAGGCGGACAGCCAGCCAGAGAACACAGACGTACAGTGATAACAAGTGTGTGACAGAGGCGGGACAGGCATACATATCCAAAGTTATGAAAGTTGTAGTACCTATATGATATATTCCAAGAAATAAATTACTGATTTAGTCGCTATTATCACTATTCAATAGTTCTGGTAACATAAATTGAGCTCATATCAAGTTCATGATACAAAATTGGCCGTTTTTAAAGAACATATACGTCCAGGGTCCATTCGTTCAGTTTAACATGCCGTCATACTAGTTACTAAATCTGGCAGCGCCATGGATCACAGGTTGGTCTGTGCATTGGACAATGATGTGCTAGAATTAAGTTGCTAGTCCTTAGCATTGGGCTAGTCCATTATGCGTCAACTGAGGGGTAGTCCGTTGAGAGACCAATAGCGTGACATGCCACAGAATGTTTCTGAATAATTTTCAATCATTTTAAAAGATTCTGTCATCACAGCTGACCTATCAATAATTATCATGCTTTTTACCACCAAACCGTTATTTTGTAACATAATATGTTCTTACCAACATTACAAAACTAAAAGGGACATTTTCAGGACAAAACTCGCATATAAAAGTTGTGTGCTTAAGAAATGGATAGTAGAAAATTTTAAAACTTAAAAAAAATGCACAATAATCCATCGTGAAAACATCCATTATCCAAATGTACGCGATATATTGCAGGTACCGTACCAGACACCCATCAAAATTCACCTTTTTTCAGAAGCATTTTTTTGTAATTTTCAGCTGAAAATTATTTAAAAATGACCAAACTATTTACTTAAAACCTGAAGTCAAATGATGTCTCAGATTTGTTGTGTCTGCCCTGGACTACAACAGCCGCAATAGCGCAATTTAGACGAATCAGTTTCGTGAAACAAATTTTGAACCAATGGCTACGCCAGACGAGCAGAGGCGCAGCCAATGAGGGAGGCACACAAGCCTGTCCCCCCTCCCTTCTTGCGAAATGCGGGGCCCCTCTGAGGCGGTCCAACGGGGCTCTGTTTCGTTGCATTAAATAATGTATTTTTTCAAATTGAAGTCAGGGTTCACATTATATACTACCATCCGAACGGCCTAGAGGGGCACGCAAGGGAGGGACACACGGGCGTAACAGAGGCAAAAGGGAAAACGTGCCGTTAGAAGGAAAGCTATTATAAATAAGCTCTGGATAGTAACGCAAGTAATCTCACTCACATATAAAAATGGTAGTCTTACTATTTCTTACCAACCTCATCCAGACCGAGCAAAACCTGTCATTTGGTGGTGACAACGAAGGAAAATAGAAATACAAAATACAACGCAAAGTGCGGCTATCATCCGAAAAATTTCAGTATACATATCTAACCCGGCTTCGCTGTCTGCGTTATTATTTTGTTATCATGAAAATAACTGCATGGTGCCTACTAAAAAAGTAAATGCGTCGCATGAGATATGGGCCCGTGTCTGTGTTCCATGTTTCAGCCTCAATAATACAACGTCAGAGCCTTATCAAGATATGAAAAATGTACTGCTGTACAGATTGTCGTTACCACGACAATCTGTCGTACTGACGAAACACACGGTCCCCAAGCAGTACGCACGTGTCCAAGCTCATCATCGTCCGACCGTCGCCCGGTGCAGACGTGCCTCGCGTTGCTCCTTTCCGACGCTATAGAACATGCCTTCCATGGGGCTGCGTCTGACGCTGCTGCTGCTTCTCTCGCTGCCGCTGCTGCCGGCACGTTCCGACGCCCTTCTGGTGCCAGTGCTGCCGTGGAGCGGCCACGGCCGCAGCACGCTGGCCACCGCCGCCGCCCGGCAACCTGCGCCCAGTGCGGCCGTGCTGTGCGCGTGGCGGCCGGCCTGTCGTGCCGTGCCCCTACTCCGGCGCCGCTGCCGACCCGTGTCAACTTCTCGGAGAGGCTGCAGAGCCCGTGTCGACTGCAGAGCCCGTTGAGGCGTTCTGCGACCCAGACTGGACCGAGTTCAACGGTGCCTGCTTCAGCCTGCAGAAGGGTAAGATGGACTGGAACGCATCCAAGGCACACTGCCGTGGGCTACGGGCTGACGCCGAGTTGGCCTCGATCCTCGGAGGAGAGACTTTCGTTCGACTCGCTCTGCGAAAATATCCGCCTGGATCGGGCTGGAGCACACCGCATCGCCGGACAACGGGCCCCGCAACTTCCAGTGGCTGGACGGCACCCCGTATGACTTCACCCACTGGCGCGAAGACCAGCCCAACGACCCCAGCACCATGCAGCTCTGCGTGGTGGCCCAGACGAGCACGGCTTTGTGGATGGACTACCGCGTCGAGGAAGGAATGATCGAGTACGACCAGCTGTGCAAGTATACCCCCTGAGCGTCGCCGGGGATCAGTCAAACGGCCGAGATACGGGAGATAATATCACGATAGGTGTGAAGAACGGTGTATTGGGCAGGCTGCCGCACACTGTACACTGCAAACTACACATTATGGCAGTGCTGTCGACAATTTCATCATTATATCTTTCGTTCCTGAAATCGATCAATCACTTAACCCTATTCCCTGCGGGGGCAGATTCTGCCCCCCGGTAGTTTTTTGCCCACCGCTTCTGAACCGTTGCGTCTGTGGTCTTAAAACTTTCGGACTTTTCCTAAATATGAATGACGTGTGTTCAGTGAAAATTTTGAAAAAATTGACCTAGCAGAGGCGGCTCCAGGGTCATGTATTTGGGAGGTCGTTAAGAATGCGGGTATGCGGCGCATACTTCCTTCGTAGTTTGCGATGGAGTAAAAGCGTCAGAAACTAAGTTGATGCTTTGTACATCATACATAATTGGATTATGTATATCTTGTGGTAGAGGCGAACTCGGGTACATAAAATGGGAGGCGATTTTCTCCGTCAATTTAGGCCCAACTTCAAATAAGCAAGATGATAAAAGGCGTTCCGCACATGTGCCCCCACGTTGTTAACATGATTACCTATTGCAAACAATTTGTTACATTTAACAAATTACAGCAACAAAGCCCACATGTGACGTTCCCACGTTCCAAACACTAAGGAAAAGCACATATTTTTTTTTTAATCCACCATTTTTTATCCATAAGTACGCCTATCATTTTTAATTTTTGTAATTGTCCCTTTTACACATCGAAGAGCATGAGATTGGAAGCTCAAAAACTTTTTTTGCATGAAAATCGGTTGAATCACATGGACACAATGACCTTTCAAAAAACATTTAAAAATCGTATTTTTTGCCCCTGGCATCCAATAAAAAAAATTGGATCCAAAAAGAAAGATTTCGTCACGACAAATCGAATTGTGTTTTTCCCATCGAAATCGACCGAGCGGTTCTCGAGATCTCTGGGGGGCAGAATCTGCCCCCCCACGCAGTTTAACGTAATTCTGGCCGCCCGCAGGGAATAGGGTTAACCTGCGCCCCGCTGGGGGGCATAATCTACCCCCCTTCCGGATTTTCTCAATAACTCAAAAACCATGACAGATACCGACGTGAAACTTGCAATACCTTATCCTACATCAATTTGACGTCTTCTCCAAAAAGTTTTATGAAATTTATAAATGGCTTTGGAACAAAATGACTTTTTGATGACGTCATGTTATGCCATTTTTGGAGGAAAAATGATGAATGTTTGAAAAATCGTAGAACATGGAGGTAAAAAGCAAATATAACACCAAAGAATCAATTCAAAATGTGGGAATTTGCATTGTCTTCAAAATGGCAATTTCGGATTTTCAATATTTTGAGTTTTTGACTCATAAAAATCAAAAAGATTTTTTTTTTCAGAAAATTATCACAAAACAAAAAATTCACAAATATTTCGAAAACTGCAATATATGTAAGAGAACTAAGTATAAACAAAGCCCAAACCAAATTGAAAGGCAATATCTGAATTTTTGACTGACTTTTGACTCCCCAAGTGTAAGTAACTCATGACATCATTTTTTCATATGACTTTTTTACCTTTTTTTACCAGATGGAGAAAAATAATTATCACAGTTGTTTTTCTGAGACAAAACTGGCCTATACAAATGTATTTTTTGTTAAAAATTTCAATATCACAATTTGACCACATATGACCTGACCACTTTGACCTTTTATGGGGACAGATTGTCAAAATGGCTTCTACTATCAAATAACACGTGTAAAACAACCCATAAAACATATGTTCCATGACTTTCGTAGACCTCTTACCAGCAGTGACCTTTTGTGACCCGATATTGACCTTAACCTTTTCTTAAAATTTCACTTTTTTTCTTAATGCAGGAGTTTCATTATACCTTTGAGAGCACTTTGTGCTCAAATAGTTACAATCTAAGGCTTTGGATAGAAAATATGGACCAAAAACTAAAATATCTCCAATCTGACCTTTTACCTGACTTTGACCTGACATGTGACCTTATTTCGAAAATTTCATGTATGATTTAGGTGCATATCAATGAGACCTTTCGATTACCGTATTGCGCGTCTCGCTAAGGTTATTGGTTCAGAAGATAATGAGGGGGCAGAATCTGCCCCACCCCCAGCGGGGCGCGTTCGGCTGGATACCCCAGCGGGGCGCGGGGTATCCAGCCGATGCTACTTTATTTGCCTTTCTTTATGTGTGTTATATTATGTGTTCTTTGGATTCATCCACAGTGGCGGATCTACGGTTGGGCGCCGCAAAATGGGTAATTATCCCCCCCCAACAGTGGCGTCGCCACGGTTTCGGAACTTACGTGGACCAGGCACGTAACCAGGATTTTTATCAGTGGGGAAGGCCACATCGGTGGTAGAATCAAATTTCGCTCTTCAGCCATATGTTGTTTAAAGGGAATAGTGCACCATAGGAAAAGAACTTACAATGATGGGAAAGACTAAACAGTGTCCTGATTACGTTCTGTCATTCATTTTTGCAAGAACAACAAACCCAATTTGTTATCAATGTAAGAATATTCATATATTTACCTTTGACGTCACAAGAATCTTGCGTCGCCGAAATGAGTGGTGATGCCATACCCGCAAAAGTATATCCATGAATCAGAATATGTAAATAACAATAAAAGCAAACTCATGCGTTAGGTCGCAAGTTATATTGGTCGCGATTGAATGCTTTTGCAACGCCGTTAAGGAGAGGGAGATTGGAAAGTGAAGTTTGGATTATGTGCATAAATACATGTGCTAAACCCAAAAATGTGTTTATTCGCGTGTGCATCGGTGTTTGTGTGTTTGTGGTGGATGCAAACAAATGATCACAAGTAGTCTCGCTCATATGCAAAAATGGTAGAATGTTACTGTTTTACCAGCCCAATCCAGACTGAGCAAAACCAGAAACCTTGTTATTTTTTAGAAAGCTAAGGAAGATAGAAACAAAGCAGAATACATCGCAAAGAGTGGCTTTCATCCAATAAATTCCGGTATACATATCCAACCAGGCTTCACTGTCTGCGTTATTATTTTGTTATTTGTTATCGGTGCATAGGTACGTCGCTTGAGATATGGGACCATGTCTGTGTCAGCCTGAATGATACCATGTCAAAGCCTTATCTAGATATGCCTAATTTACAGTGTTAAAGTCGTTACCACGGCATTTTGTCGTTCTGACGAAACACACGGTCCTCGCTTTCATCCAATAAATTCCGGTATACATATCCAACCAGGCTTCACTGTCTGCGTTATTATTTTTTTATTTGTTATCGGTGCATAGGTAGGTCGCTTGAGATATGGACATGTCTGTGTCAGCCTGAATGATACCATCAAAGCCTTATCTAGATATGCCCCTAATTTACAGTGTTAAAGTCGTTACCACGGCATTTTGTCGTTCTGACGAAACACACGGTCCTCAAGCAGCCCGCGCTTGTGGCCATCCAAGCTCATAATCCTCCCGACCGTCGCCCGGTGCTGACGTGCCTCGCATCCCTCCTTTCCGACGATACACAACATGCCTTCCATGGGGCTGCGTCTGTCGCTGCTGCTGCTTCTCTCGCTGCCGCTGCTGCCGCACGTTCCGACGCCCTCTGGGTGCCGGTGCTGCCGTGGGGCGGCCACGGCCCACAGCACGCTGGCCACCACCGCCCGCCGGCCAACTGCGCCCAGTGCGGCGTGCTGTGCGCGTGGCGGCCCGGTCCCTGTCGTGCCGTGGCTACTCCGGCACCGCTGCCGACCCGTGTCAACTTCTAGGAGAGGCTGCAGAGCCCGTGTTGGCTGCAGAGCCCGTGTCAACTGCAGAGCCCGTGTCGACTGCAGAGCCCGTGTCAACTGCAGAGCCCGTGTCGACTACAGAGCCCGTGTCGACTACAGAGCCCGTATCGACTACAGAGCCCGTATCGACTGCAGAGCCCGTGTCGACTGCAGAGCCCGTGTCGACTGCAGAGCCCGTGTCGACTGCAGAGCCCATTTCGACTACAGAGCCCGTGTCGACTGCAGAACCCATGGAAGAACTCTGCGACCCAGACTGGATTGAGTTCAACGGCGCCTGCTTCAGCCTGCAGGAGAATAAGATGGACTGGAACCCATCCAAGACCCACTGCCGTGGGCTACGGGCTGGCGCCGAGTTGGCCTCGATCCACTCAGAGGAGGAGAACGTCTTCGTTCAGTCGCTGCTGCAGAAAATGTCCGCCTGGATTGGCTGGAGCACACCGCTTCGTCAACCGACAACGAAACCTACGACTCCACTGGCTGGAACGGCACCCCGTATGACTTCACCCAATGCGCGATAACGCCCAACGAGCCCAGCATCATGCACTCTGCGTGTGGCCCAAATGAAGCACGGCTCTTTGGATGACTACCGCGTCGAGGAAGGAATGCTCGAGTACGGGCCAGCTGTGCAAGTACAACCCCTGAGCGTTCGCCATGGATCCGTCAAACGGCCGAGATACGGAAGATAATATCACGACAGGTGTGAAGAAAGATGAATTGGGTAGGCTGCCACACACTCAAAGGTGGAGAATCCACCCCTGCAAGTTGCCCCGGCGGAGCCGTGCCATCTTTTTGGATACTTTTCGTCTTGTTTG
>VOPJ01016195.1:0-15762 GCA_014673585.1 Semibalanus balanoides | reverse complement strand
GTGTAGGTGACTCTAATGGGTCACCTCTACCATTCGCCAAAGAAAGACTTCCAGAAGTAACGGAAAAATACTGCCTCACCGCTATAGAAGATAAATATTTCACAGGCAAGGAAGTCATGACGTCACTCGGTCCAATGACGCTAGTTAAGTTGTGCTGGCAAACCAGACCTGAGACTGAGTAATTGTCTTGGCTTTGTTATGTCGCTGATGACAGTGACAATAGACAAGTTAAAGAAGAAAAAACAACACAGCAAACCTGCCCAATTATATTGGTTACTATCCGATTGCGGCGAGTGCTAGTTTTGCATGTGATTTGCATTGTGGCTGTCACGATCAGATCTGTCCTGTCCCTGATTCAGAATAACACAGACAGAGTCTAATCGCATCCAATCTAATCGCAAACAAACCGTGGTAAAGGGTATTTTTAGACGACTGTATTACATGCGAACTTTAATTAGAGGCACGCTCCCTATAGTCGGAAATGTGGGAGAGTCTAACCCTTAAATGGAATATACTAACCAGTAACCTCATACTAATTCAAACAGATAAAACGACAAAAATTGCTGAAGCAATTGCTGAAGAAGCCGCAACGGCGAAATATTCAATATAATTTATGTCATTTTATCTCTTTTAATTAGTATGAGGTTACTGGTTATTATATTCCATTTAATAATTATGACTCAATCTCTGCATTATCAGAGTTTCAATCAATCTCAGACTTCTACTTAACTCCTACACCCCCTCACCGCACCAATATTAGTAGTTGCGGCTATCAGTGGACATAACGATCCCCGCCGGGCTCAACAACACCCTCGGTGCAATATGAACTTTTTATAGCATAGGCGGACGATAAGCTTCCAGTTGACAACCGGCTTGTATTGAGCAGCCCCAACTTCAGAGACGACGTGTCAAGCCGCATGAATGCCTCAGCCGTGAACAATCATTTTGTCATTTGTTAAAATCATATTAAATTGTTAACGATTTCTACTCATCACTACATATATGGAAGCCATAAGTCTAAATTTGTATACTTTTTGGGAGGCCCTCAACCCCTGTTCACTCCCCCTCCCAACTATACCCTTGGCTCCCAGTGTTTGTGGCAGCTGGCGGATCCAAGAGGGGGCAAAGCGGCAAAGATTCTCAAACCACCTGAAATCGGCAAAGTGATGACTTACTCCCAAACCAACTTTTTGCCTTTCTGGATCCATCCATGTCTCTCACCTCAGATTATCTGAAATCTATAGGTTTCATCCGCATTTATACATGAAAAACCAAGCTTCCGATAAATTCTTAGTCGGTGTCGTCAGGAAGAATGATACAATGATGTTTAGTTTACTCCAAGGTATTTCATATATTTCACGATCAGGTTACGATCGTGACAGATGTGAAAAAAAGTTTCATATAAAGAATGATGTAATAATTATCTATCAAAGTTTCATATTAAGGTCAGATGTCAGGACACAATTAGGTCAAGGGTCAAAGTCGAGATATTCTAGTGTATGGGCCATACTTTCCATTCAGTTTTCGATTGTGACCATTATCACACACAGTGTTCTTAAGGGTAGTATACACTTCCCGCATGAGCTTAAGTGATAATTTTTGCAAGGCCAAGGTCATGTTGCAAAAGGTAACTAGACGCAAAAAATCTACGAATGTCATGCGACACACATTCCATTGATTATTTAACACGTAGGTATAATTCGATCGTGACAAAAGTTGTTTCACATGATCTCATTTAAATTAAGTTATTAATGTCAAGGTCAGCTTACATAAGCCCAAATTTCGAAATTGATAAATTACAATTAAAAAAGACACGTTTCTGAACCAGTTTTGCCTACCAAAATGCAGTGGTGACGTTTATTCGGAGCTGAACTTGTATTTATCCCTAGTCTAAAACATTTGTAAGAATCCTTCAGGATTATTGTGTAGGACAAATGGTCCTTAAGAACTGGCTACAAAATTATTAAGGATCCTTAAGGATTATTGTGCAAGACAAATAGTCCTTAAGGACTGCCCACAAAGCCCTTAAGGATTCTTAAGAATTGTGGTGACTCTATTAAAATCCTTAAGGATTTTTTCACCAGAGTACCCTCTCAAGGGCCCTTTTGGTAAGGTCAGGGGGCCCCTTCTATCTGCACAGGGGGCCTTGGAACTTTGCAGGGCCCTCAAGCTTTTTTAGGGGCCCTTCCTATCTGGCAAGGGACTACACTGGCTGCTTTGTCGCCATGTTGACATGCTCAGAGGACCCTCCAACATCCCCAGGGGCCCCTCTGTGCTGGCTAGTGGCCCATTCGACGTGATCGTGAGGCCCTCTCACCCACTCAGGGGCCCTTTTGGTCTGGTCAGGGGCCCCTCTGACCTGCACAGGAGGCAGCTTCCCAGGGTCCCTCTGGTCTGTTCAAGGGTCCTCCAGCCTGCTCAGGGGCCCTTCCGACCTGTCAATGGCCCCTCTGTGCTGGCTAGGGACCAATTATACATGTTCAGGAGGCCCTTTGACCTGCTCAGGGTCCCTTTCGGTTAGGTCAGGGGCCTGCACAGGGTCCCTTTGAACTCCCCATAAGACCTCTGGTCTGTTCAGGGGCTCTCCAGTCTTATTAGGGGCCCTTTAGACCTGCCAAGAGACTGTGCTGGCTGTTTTGTCGCTTTGCCGACATGCTCAGAAGGCCCTTTGATCTGCCCTGGGGTTCCTACTTGGTGGCTAGGGGCCATTTGACATGTTCAGGGGCCCTTATGACCCACCCAAGGACCCTTTCGGTCTAGTCAGGGTTTCCTCCGACCTGCACAGTGGCCCTTTGAACTTAGATATCAGGGGCCCTCTGGTTTTCCCAGAGGATTTTCAGCCTGCTCAGGGACCCTTCTGACCTGGCAAGGGCCCCTCTATACTGGCTAGGGACCCATTCACGTGTTCAGGGGGCCTTTTGACCCACTCAGGGGCCCATTTGGTTTAGCTAGTGACCCTTTGGCATGCACAGGGCTCTTTTGAACTTCAAGGGGCCCTTTGGTCTTTCAGAGACGACCCTGGTGGCCCTAAAAAGCCTTGCTCTCAAAAGTGCTCTAAACTCTCAAAAGAGCACGCTTCGCGTGACCTTCCGACTCTTTTAGAACCATGATACCGCGCTTCGCGCAGTCTCGTCGGCCCTTTTCGGCGTGCTGCGCGCACCAAAAAGGGCCCTCCTCAGATGTTTCGGGGAGCACGTTTGCCCCCGCCGTGGTCCGCCCACCCACCACCCCACTTGAGAATCCACGCTCCTGCTGCAGCTTGTCGATAGTTTGAACTCTACGAAAAGACAGTGTACAGACTACTTGATGTCACGTCTTGCATTAGCACAGGACAGGCACAGTTGCATGTATATGTGGTCAGCAGAAATCTTAACAGGCTACAGTGACCAGAGATCTGACCATAGAACAGCATTCGCATTTGCTTATCGATTTGTATCTTTCGAAATACAACACAACATTGTCCAAAGGTTGCGTCGTATGAAACATTATTTGTGGTATGCCCAAACCCGTTACTGCGCTAACAACCTTTGCAGAATTATGCATTATTCCTGCACCACTGGGTGATGGCGGATAGCAGTTCCAGGCAACGGTTGCCTTCTCAATCACAATCTTGTCTGGAAACCTCAACACTTCCCCATCACCTATAGTTGGTGCAAACAGACAATATGAACGATGTTCTGTGAACGAAGATTTATGCCATAATTAAGGTGACAAATTGCCTGTCTTGAGCCCGAGAAAACAATTAATCTTGCAGAACGCGATTGATTGCCTCAATGATTTCCAAACCACAGATAAATATTATAAAAAGTAAGCATTGTATTGCAGGCATATATCATTGGTGATGCTATTCTGTCACAGACATGCAAACCTGGAAGCTTTATTGCTGCAAGTACGATAGCACATGGAAAGCCACTCGGGTAATGATGCGACGACCCGACATGATGCAGGCTAACAACACTCAGTATCTTAATGATATGCCATGGTATGTATGCGAGTGAATGTACTTGCGTGTACTTATTGTACACCCCACTGCTTCAAAAGTGCGTCGGAACTCGTTTGAGGTCCTATATGTTTATTAACTATAAGGTGAAGCGAACTACATGGTAAGATCTTGCTGGTGGAACCTGAAGTCGACGCAATGTGTAGATGTGATGTGGTGATAACAGTGCAGAAACAGACTTAATTATTGTGTGTCAGACGACGGTGGTTTGGTATTAGGGTGTTGGGATGATAATTCACCTTTCCTGACTGCGATGAAGCTACTACGTGTAGATGTTATGCCTAAATGCAAGAGCGTAGGAACGTGACAAAAAGTGAGGGGCCAGCAAAACTTCGATCTAGTCTTGCGTGAAAATCAATTCCCCTACACGGGATTTCTATGCATATTTGAACTCCTTTCGTCTTTGCGAGTCTGTTGCCGCGTTCTGAGTCTTAAAAAGTGAAAATATTTATTTAGCACTACACAAATATGGGAAAAAGATGAGGGGCTTCATGCCCCGCGGCTCACGTTCCTACCACTATCTTAAGATGTGCTATCAATGCTTTTGCCTTTGACTGATGGATATCTATTACAGAACATACGTAACTGAAATATCGTAGTTTGAGTTACTCTAGTTTAAGTTTCGTATGTCTATAATATACGAAGATTGTATTATTTTCTGCAAATAAAATACCGCAATTGATCGACAATGGGAGTCAGGCGTGCAGTCTTTTATTCAGTTGAGAGGCTTTAGCCCCCTCAACTTGTAGCTCAGCTCCCTCAACTTTGTCAGTCAGCCCCTCAACTTAATAGCAGATATTTGACATGCATAAATATTCACAAGGGAGAATAAAAAAATGGAGTAATGGTCCTCAGATCAAAAGTCCGAATCATAATATCGGAAAGCATAATGCATATTTAACTCGTTTGACTTCCGTGAGCAGGCCTGGGAATGACGTGGCCACGCATTTTTCATCCACGGCGAGAAGCGGAACAGAAAAGAATGTGATGCCCTAAAGATTAAATCGTCGGGAAAGAGGCAGTGTCTATCAGAGCAGATGAAAGAAACGACATGGGCTGCACACAGAGCAGGCCGCCCCTTATCAGTGAACCATTATATCAGTTTCCTGAAAGACCCACCCTTCAAAAGGATAGGCATCGGACGGTTGGTCAGACGGCCAGACACAAAACCCAAAGGTCAAATCGTGTAATAATGTGATTGACACTTGAGAGGAAAGCGCTAGTATTTGCATCACGACCATCCCAGCGGCGATGCCGGCATCCCCACTGACGTCACCCAGGTTACTCTGTATGTCATGTTCAATATCAATATGAAATGCAATTTAAAGGATGAATAGTTCACCGTTTAAAAAAATGAGAAATAAGTTTTAAGAAATTGATGAAGAGAAGCAAGGGAGGCAAAAGTCATCGATCCATTCCTGTGTCTAATCCGGTGTCAGACAGAGATCTGCTGACAGTGACGTCACTGATAATCCTGACGTCAGAGCACCTACTAATCCGTCTTCGTTCACGTTATCGTCTCCTCTCTCACACGTGGCAGAGCTTATTGACATATTTGGTTTAGGGTTCATCGACCAATGCCTTAAACACATCTCCTATCACTTTCATCGCCCGCAGTTTTTGCAGAACACACCACCAGAAACCACACGTCGTGGATTTTTGCGGCACGAGCCAGATGCTAATGTCTTCCCTGGCCGGTTTGCTGGATCCAGGGCCGAGTTGGACGGAAAGATGAGCGTGCCAGCCGCGGAGCACTGCTGGTGGCTGTCCACTGTCCACTGTCCACTGTCCACTGTCCACTGTCCACTGTCCACTGTCCACTGTCCACTGTCCACTGTCCAGGGGATGGGGATGGGGATGGGGATGGGGATGGGGATGGGGATGGGAATGGGAATGGGAATGGGAATGGGAATGGGGATGAATGGGGGACACGGATGGGGGACATGGGTGACAAGGGGGACACAGACGGAGACATAGAAGGGGGACACGAGGGACAAGGGGGCACGAGGGACACGGGGGACACGGGGGACATGGGGGACACAGGGGACACGGGGACACAAGGGACAAGGGGGACACGGGGGAACACGGCGGATCACGGGGACCGGGGAACACAACATACCGGATACCGGGGACGCCAGCTGAACACGCGGGCAGCGTCAAGAAACCGTGGCGCTGAGCCGCAAGGGCAGGTCGGGTTGGCCGGGGCGGGGAAGCCGGTTTACTGGTATGTGTCAGGTTGGCGTCCAGGCCGAGAAGTGTTCGTACCGTGTAGAAGAGCCTGGTGAGACCGCGGGGCTGCAGCGCAGCACTCGTTTAAAGGGAATATAGCACCTTGGGAACGGAGTATGTAGAAGATGGAGAAAGAATGGCTCGCGATTACGGTCTGGTCATTCATTGTCTTTGCGAAAAAAGTCAGAATTTGTTAATTTACAAAATAGTAATATATTCACATGTGAACGTCACACAATTCTCTGCGTGCGAACAAAAAGCGGAGTTGTGCTCGTCACCCACAGGAGGCACGAACGGCAACTTTGCGGGCCCCGCCCAGTGACGCTGCTGCGGGGGGGGGGGGGGCGGAGGGGGGGGGGAGTGCGGCACCCGCAGCGACTGGGTGCCCGGTAATTGAGGCGTGAAACGCGAACTGGCTGGGTCGACCGGTCGCTCACTCGCGCCGGAATAGGACGTGGGGCAGCGCATACGTAAACTCCACTAGTGTGCCGGAGGGCTGACCGCCCGTGGTGGCGGTCGGGGCGACGCAGGTAACTGAAATACTGTGGCCGGACGGTTAAAAGCGAAGTGGTGGCAATTCACAGTGTGAGTAAACTACTGAGGAACGTATCGAAACGTCACGGGATTTGTGAGATTGATATAGTATGACCATAATGAACAACGGTTTTTGCGTTGTAATCACACTAGGTCTGATTTGAGGGAAAAATTTTCGGATTTTGGGGTTTCCTCAGCACACCCACAATCTGGCTATCTCAGTTAAAACTAAGTTAAAGTCCTTAATTCCTTTAAGCCAGCTACCTATGAGTCAAACCGCGTGAGACCATTTTTTGGGCGATAATTTGGTTATAGGAATGACGCGAAATGCAATGAATTTTTCGAACAGGTCTATTAGCCCAGGCGCCGATTTCTGTCCGTATGTCTGTTAACAAAAAAGTGGAAAGAACTTGATGGTACTATGTCAGTTGTATCGTACGTTAGATCGCTCGGTAAACCAATTCCCAGTGACCCCACAGCAGAGGCTACCGTGACGTAGGATGTGAGTTGTGGCCTCAACAGCACGTGACTACCGATGATGATGACGATAAGACAGCACGTGCTTTTGAGGTTACAACCTACGTCACGATAGCCTCTTCTGTGGGAATGGGCTAGCGAGCAGATCGTAACGTTACGAGTCAATTACAATGACCATAAGTTTTGATTTTTTGTTTACAGACTACACGGACAGAAATCGGCGCCTGGGCTGAAATATACAGTGCGAAAAGTTAATTCAGATTCGGCCATTTTTAACAAGTTATCGACAAAAAAAAGTATCACGGGGTCTGAAATTCATAATAGTGTCGAACTCAGTGATAGAAGCGTGCCTGTCAGTATCGGTTGGCCTGGGCCAGGTCAGAGTCAGGACCTGGTGACATGCAGCGGGACTCAGCGTCTCATTCTCTGTTGGGTCAGACAACAATCCATTTTCAGGTTATTGTCAAGTGTCAGGCCAGCCTGGGGTTGTCGTCCCTTTGTGCTGGCCGTGACGGATTAGCTTTATACGCCGTATCTGGACAGATGACAGCCCGTATCCCAGCCGGCATTAGTTCGCGACTATCGCATCGCGTGTGACAGAAGTAACCCTACCCTGCTGTCGACTGTAAGCACTTCTAAGTCTTATCCACGTCACCCCCGCCGCCGCGTCCCGCCCCGCCCCGCCCAGATCGGGTCTCTGTAAGTCTACTATAGGCCGGTTCAGCGCCGTCATACACACCACAGCGAGCCGCCGAGCTCATCCGACATTTCCCGGATCGCTGGCAGCCGCCACTGGGCGGGGGCCGCTGGTGGAGCACCGTCATTTGCATGATTAATGCCGCTTTTGGCGCGGGAATGTTAACGAGCCCCGGAGAGACGGCTCGACACACGACGCCAATTGTGACACATCGTGACAAGTCCGTGTCGCGGGCAGGACCGAACGAGGGCGAGACTCGTGAACGGCATGATGTGCGCCAGACATATGAAACATACTTTAGGCGCACCAAATTTACGTCACGATCTGCAGTGACCAGTGTATCAAGTTTGTTCGTTGGTTTCTAAATTATGAAACTAAAGGAACGACGAAAATGTCCCGCATTATGCAGTCAGCAGTAGCATTCCTGGTTGTCTAGACACATTTGTCAATAGTCCGTGACGAACAGCACATTTCAGAAAGCTGTGATAGTCCGCTCATATGACTCAATAGAGTGCTGAAAGTCGGATTCAGTCACCTTTGCAAATCTGGTTCGAACGTTCCTGGCGATTGTTTACTGCCTCCGACTGGACTGGACTGTAGTCGGTGACAGCGGCTGCAAGCAGGTTATATGATGTCAGGATCTGGGTGAATCTTGCACATTTCTCCTGGCACGTTCACCTTTCACCCTTACTGTTGTCGATGAACAATAATTTCAGGATTGGATAGTAAGGATAAAGGTACATACATGCGACAAGTTTTGCATAGCAAGGATCCATTTCAGTTGGGCGATTTCGTTTGCAACACGCATTCCAAAATGTATCCGTTACAAATATTTTGCCTAATTTGCTAGTCAGAATAATTAGAAGGTGACGCGCAGACTCATGAGTCGTCATACTATCTGGAACGTTCCAGGTTCCCAGTACGTAACTGTATATTGATAACGCGTCAGCCGTCAGGATCGGTCCTGAGAAATGCGCCACAGAAGTGCTCCGGTTATAAGTGCACCAGGTTATGCCTCCGTCAAAAGTGTCTAAGTTTGTGCCTTAAGCAGATACAGAAGAGCGTCAGGTTAGTGTCCCGCTCCCAGTCGGAAGTGCGTCAGGTTTGTACCTCGGCCAGAAATGCGCCAGATTCGTGCCCGAGTCAGAAGTGCGCAAGTTTCGTACAACTGCGAAACTTGCGACTTGCGAAACTTACGAAACAGTTGTGCGCCAGTTCCGTCCCACTGCGGTCAGCATTGCGCCAGGTTCGTTCCGCACGGTAAAAAGTGCGCCAGTTTCGTGCCACTGCGGTCAGAAGTGCGCCAGTTACGTGCCACCGCCGTCAGAAATGCGTCAGTTTTGTGCCACTGCAATCTGAAGTGCACCGGGTTCGTGCCACCGCGGTCAGGAGTGCGCCAGTTTCGTGCCACTGCGGTCAGAGAAGCCGCCGGCTGTTTATTCAGGGACGACGGCATGCATGAATTGACCGCTGTCGCCTAAAAGTGCCCGCTGCTACCAGCTACTGTGCCGTCAAAACGGATCGCTGCAGCTCCTGTGCATTATGAATACGATCCAGCGGCGGTCGTCCCGATGATTTAGTTTGCAACACAGTGGCACGGAACAAGAGGCACGGTCCGTCGTCATTACATAATTTAGCGTCCGTTCTCGCTACTCCCAGCAAATCGACCGGCACGCGCGGTTAAATTAGATCGGCCGATGGTTCATTTAAACTAATGATAGCATATCGTATTACATGAAGAAGTGAGTCGGCATAGAAGCAGTATAACTAATTGTGTGGATAGGTACTATCCGATAGAGTAATATTTTATGAGTAAAGATAGAAAGTTGTAGTTATCTTCTGTGATTTACGGTGCTAGCAAACTAAAGCGGACCGTTCAGAATGTTTAGTGTGCCTTTGATGTGCCTATACATCAAAGGCACGCTAAACGTTCTAAACGGTCCGTTTTAGCGTTGCAGTTTTATTGAATGCTTCGATTTCTGTAGATTGCACACAAGTCCTGTAAAATATGACGGTACTATGACATGGTGCTGTAGGTCGTGGCTACTTTCTGATCAGGATCATATTTCTGGCAGTGCCTAATGACATTTATCTACGTTCCTCTATGCCCATATACGGCACACATATATTTGCAAGATAGTCTGCAGGATACTCGGTAGGTGCTTCATGTGACCGTTCACGAAAGCTGACTTCACCCTGACTTCACCTATTAGTGGGTTAATTGACCTGTTGGTGATCAATAAATAAATAAATAAATAAATAAATAAAGCATGTCGCATGCGATTACATGTAACGCTGAAAATCTTCAAGCATCATTTTTGCTCACAAAACACACACGATAAATGAAAAACACACACACACACACACACAGTCATGATACTTGCCTAGCCCTGCATCCCACATTGTTAAACTCCTAAGGCATGAGGCAATGAAACATCCCGTCCGTTCGCGATGATTTCCTCAGCACCACAATCGCCTCGCATCATTTGACTTCTAAGTCCTCTGACACATCCACTGACGTCACTCCCCACCGTCAGGTGAATCTCCCCAGACGTGTGTTTTTCCGCGGCGCGGTGGCGCCTGACGTGCCACCGCCGCGCTCCGCTGCAGGCCCGATCGCCAGCTGCAGCCGCAAGACAAACGTCACCTGCGCGCGGCTCGAGACGCGATTCGTCTTATGCAAACCGACAGCGCCGCCTCTGTCTGTCATCGGACTGTCATCTCCGATCAGCGCTGCACTCTGCGGCGGCGGCGCGACAGCCGCTCCGAGGCTAATTTTTCACCGCTGCCGACAGGAGGACGCCTAATGCGAGCGGCAGCGCGGCGACAGCCAGGCATCGGGCCGCGATCGCGCGCGATCGGCTCGCGAGCGGGCAGCGGCGGCGGCGGCATCCGTGCATACCGCGCCGCGTCACACGACAGATGACGTCACGTGACGGTTGACGTCACGTGACGGGCGGCCGGGGCGGTGGGCGGCAGCTGCCGGGGCGGCGCCGCTGCGGACGCCAGTGGCGGCCGAGCGGCTGGTTTTCCGTGTGCGATCCTGTCCCGGATAGAGAGTGGCCGTGTAGGACACGGTGTTACATGGCGTGTGCCGGCGCCACGGACAGTAGCCGGTCATGGCCCTGTCCTGTGTGCGTCAGTCGGCTGATCGCCGGCAGATTGGGATCGGTGCGCCGCTGCACAGGAGTCCGATGATTACATCCGCCGGCGCAGACGTGGCCTTCGAACACTGGACTGGACGATACAGGAAATGAAACGACGAGAATGCGCTACTGGTGTTGGAAAGAGGCCAAATATGATAGTGTGACACTAATATCCCGTATAAGTTTCGTTATTATATTTTGTATTATTACCTACAGGGCATCAACCTCTGATTAATATTTAAATAATAAACTAAAACAGAATAACAATAAACACATACCCAAGGAAATACTTCCAGTATAACTGGAAAGCTATAACTGGAAAGCTTGCTGGCATATTTTGCCTGGGTGAGAATGGTTGGATTTTCCGAAATCATGATAGCAGTGGTCGGGGTCTGAGAATTCCGTCCCGTACCGACCAAACATGAGACCGGTTCTTCCGGCAATCCAGTCATACGGCAACTTCTCCCTTTACATCGGTCAGATGCCTTACCGTAAACATGACGTACTCTTCCGAAAACCGCCCCCTGCTTGTGTTATCGATGAAGGAAGAATTAATAAATGAATTCATTAACTTCAGCGGCATGTAGCATATTTGCATCAGTATGTATTATGTGTGTCTCTCCGTCCCTCACTTGCTTCTGTAACCACGTTTGAGATTCTAGCTTGCTTGCATTGCCTGCAAGCAAGCTAGAATCTCAAACGTGGGTACTTTTTTCAGAACCAAGTAAGGGATGGATGGGTCTAACCACCTCATGGTGGGTCGCTGTGCTCGAACAAGCTTGCTGCAGTAGCAGGGGTCAACAACTGAGTTTAAGCCTGGTTATACTGAGTGCAGGGTCATAACAGACAGCATTCTGGACGTTTCTTTTTTCTTTCTTTTTGTAGTTCCCCACCCTTAATAGGTAGGTAGGAGTGGCCATCCCTTTCCCATGTGACCCCTTTACGTTAAATACAAGTTCTATCAAACGTTATTGCTCAGACAGTAATATATTCGGGTCACACCACTCCCTGCTAACCCACCACCGTTTTTTTTTTTTTTTTAATCTGCTAACCCACCACCGTTTGCTAGTAGCCTTTTTTCCGGAATCCCTGCGGACAGATGGCAAAGCTAATAACACGCCCAGTCAACAACTAAGTGTAAGCCTGGTTATACTGAGTGCAGGGTCATAAGTACAGAAGGCGTTCTCATGGATCGTGCTATTCTCCCGGAACGTCACATTCTGGAATGAAATGATGTCGAGCATCTTTATCCGCAGACCGATGGAATAGTTGAGTTGATTGATGATAGAAGGGCATGTTTAGCGTGCACAGCTTCCAAAATGTGTGCTCGGTACGAGCGTTTAGAAAGCCAACTCGGGTGCTCAGTAGTGAATGCTAGACTTTCAGCCAATGAGCCAGAGTAACTATAATGAAGTAGGTATATGGCTGAGTCTTATTAAGTGGAAGAATAACTTCTTAAAATATTGACATGTCAACTGGGGAAAATATGGTTTAGGTTTATTTTGATTATAAGATCAGTTACCTACATGGGCGGCGCCACTGGGGTCGGGGGGCAGAAGTAAGAGACTGACCCTTCCTCCTGGAAAAGGGCAGGCCCTCCTGCAATTTAGTAAACAGTAATGCATGTGTATGGTCGAAAATAGTCACGAAATCGGCTGTCTGAAAATAAAAAGACACAACAACCCCAAGTATTCTGGAATGGGTAGAAAAATAAAGGTGGAATAATGCTAAAAATACGTAAAATTGTTTAAATCGTTAACAAATGCAATTAGGAATGATTCCATAGATATGAGAGCATAGAAATTGGGATTAAAAAAAAAATATATTAGCCGTTTTCACGATGGATTATTTTGCGCGAAACTTTTAAAACTTTTCGCGCAAAATAATCCATCGTGAAAACGGCTACTGATTTGTTGTGCTCTTAAAATCAAGGATATGTTTGCATATGAGTAGGTGCAAAATAATGAAAGTTATTTTTGCTCGTCGTAAGCAAGAAGTAGGCAAAATATTGTATCAGATTTGTGTGAATTTTCGGCCACAGCCCATTGGAAAACGATTATAGCATTATCACAACATTTGAGTACAATCTAGCTGCCTTTGTCCTCGTTCTTTTATACCCACTTATTACCTTCGCTCCTCGCACGAGCACTGAATTATATTTTTAATAATTCAAATTAAAACAATAAATGAGTACAAATTATAAATAACATAAACAATGATTACAAGCTAAAACGACCAATCTCATAATCAAACCTCTTTTACGATATAAATTTGTGCTGTCATGACAACGGACTCTCCATTCCCGCAGCCTTATAACAGTTCAGTTGAACACTACAACAGACTCTTGGCAAGATTTCATACGCAGGCAGGAGAGCTATGTATATACAAAATTATCTTCCATTGTGAAATACCTACTGTGAACGGCAAACTGTTTGGGACCCATATTTTTGGCGATAACTTGTGAAAACACCAACTACATGAACGAATTTCCCGCAATGACCACCAGTTCAGACACCACCAATTGACCAATTGACCAGTTCAGACACCACCAATAATGTTACCTATATCTATTCTTCTGTGGAAAATTATTCAAGTTAGTTAATCTCAAAGGAAAATATATGGCACTTTCCATTCACTTATAATGATAAAATCGCGCAGGGAGTACAAAAGTGTACAAAATGATTTTAGAATGCTGACTTTTAAACTCAGGTTTTTGTTCGCCTCTTTTATAATTCTTATTTCTAACAAATCGAAAAACACTGAACAATTTGTTAAATATTGCACAAAACGAAAATCACTTACGTAAATTTGCACGTAAATGTGTGTTTATGGCTTGCAGCACTGTAAGCAGCGCCACTAGATTTTGTCAATTCTGGTGTCTTTTTTCCTCGTCTTTAATTTCGATCTCCTAAATTTTCTCGAAATTCGACTTCACCTGTCAGTGGGTGCAGAACCCGTTGGTGATTATACAAATAAACATGATTATACAAATAAACAAATCGGTCAAATTGGCAAAAAATTACAATATGCGCAAACTTTAAAATGAAAATGCATGTGCATAGCGTACGATTTTGAAACCCAGAGCAATGCGATAAGTGCTGCCGGCCGCTTGATAATTAAGGGGCTTCTATGAATATGTGAAAGCTTCTCTAGTCAGTTTTCGAGCACGGAGTACATCTTGGCTATCTCAACTTCAGACCCCATTGACAAGGTTAACAGTTTCTTAACCCGCCATTGGCTGGGGTGGGTGGGGAGGGGGGAACGCCCTACCCGTCAGGGATTTTCACGATATCTCAAAAATGAACAGTGCTATCAACGTGAAACTTCTGGTACCTTCTCCAACATTAATTTAACGTCTTCTGTGCAAAAATTCAAAAGAATCGTCGATTTTGTTTTCTCGAGTTATATCAAATTTAGTGACGTCACTACAGATGACTTTGACGCAAATATCAGCTTAACACTAACAGGCTGTGCAAAGGCCTAAAGCAAAATGCAATAAAAATACGTCAAAAGATAGCAAATGACAAGATTAGAAAATAGCAATCTCCGAATTGGAAAATTCTGCATTTTGACTCCCAAAACATCAAAACATGGGGAAAATGCCCTAAAAATCAACATTTTTTTAACGGAAGATATGTAAGAAAACCACATATTTACAATAGCCAAACCAAATTTCAAAGCAATATCTGTATTCTAGGATCATTGATTGCTCCCGAAGAGTACCCCATGAATTCATTTTTTGAAAGTATTTATTTTTTATTTTTGACCAGATACAAAAAATGACACCACTGTATTTGAGACAAAACTGGTTTTATGAATATGGCATTTTTTATGCGATAATGATCCATTCCAAATTTGACCTGTTTTGACACTGGATCTTGACCTTAATAACGGGTCAGGTGTGCAAAGGCTGCTACAATCGAATATCTGCCCGTAAGATAACCCATAAAACATGTGTTGCATTACCTCTTGCCAATAGTGACCTAATCTGACCTAATATTGACCTTGACCTTTGTTTTGAAATTTCACTTTTGCTGATACGGGAGATGCATCGTACCTTTGAGAGCACCTTGTGTGATAATAATCTCAGTCTAAGGCTTTGGATGGAAAGTATGGCCTAAAAACTTAAATATTTACTTAAACTTAATCATCATTTTAACTTTGACTTGACTGTGATCTGACATGCGACCTTATGTAGAAAATTTCGCGCGTGCTTTAGCGTGGTCTTAATGAGATATTTCGATTGTTAACTTACGCGTCTTGCTGCGGCTATTGGTTCAGAAGATAACGAGGGGGCAAATACCTCTCATAACGCCCCCCAGCCAATGGTGTTTGGCAGAGACCCCAGCCAATGCTGGGTTAATAAATATTAGAACCCTAGTGGTGAACAATGCATGTCCAGTTTGCATTGGAATATCCGGTCATTTAGAGCAGAGACAGGAGAGCGAAGAGCGGATACTAGAGACCTACCAAAGCAATTGATGACACCAAGCTGGCTCCGTCGGAAAGACATGCTCATTAAGTTTGACGATCGCTCGACCCTCTGCTAGTCAATTACTGGCAGGGGTGAAAAAAAGCACCGACATGGTGGATATTATCGGCGACCACTATGCACCTATGAGGTGGCATTTGGGAGACCAAAAAGTACAAAAGTACTTGTACCTATACACTAGACACAA
>VOPJ01016190.1:0-15777 GCA_014673585.1 Semibalanus balanoides | reverse complement strand
TGGAGGAAGGGGGGCGGATCTCGCCCCCCTATGATCTCGAAAACCACGCAACGTAGCGACAAGCGGAAAACGAAGTTGTATAGATAGAGACAAGCTCTATCGAAAGTACTTCAATCCTTTTTTAGGTCAGGTCGATATCAAGGTCCCTAGAGGTTATCAATGGTCATATTTTCCAGATTTGGGACTTGTCTTCAGATACCCCCAATTATTTCGGAAACTATGACATCTAGTAGAAAACGCGATATAGTATTAGAAAGCTCTTGGAATTTGTAATCGACCTGGCTGTCCTCAAGTTTGAGCTAAAGTGAGTATTTTAGGCTCCAGAGGTCATTAAAGGTCAAAAACGATATTTTTGGCAGAAATGTGTTTGGCTAATAACTTTTTAACTAATGGCAATATAGCAATGATTTTGACTCAATCATGTTTGTCTTGTGAAGGCACTTTGAATGGTATTATTTTTTACACGTGAGGTCAATTTCGACATTTGACCTCAGGTCAAGGTCAAGTGGTGACCAAAGTAGGTCATATTGCAAATTGTAAGACGTATCTCGACGAGGAAAACACATTGGTACCATTTTAACGTCTCTATCTTAATTATGTCAAGAGTTATTGACAAATCAGTATCGATGGTCGCAAAATTGACCTGACCTTGGGTCACCGATATCAGAAATCCGAGATAAATAAATGGTAGGTATTTATAACCTTATGCATAGATAACCTTATGATATAATGAAAGTCTCAAATCGATCGTTCGAAAACTGTGTCTACATACGACCAAACACGTTTTGTAGGTGAGGTCATCACGTGACCTCGTCTGGTGACCTGACCTGAGATGACCCGAGACCAAGCATTTAACATAAAGTGGGTAGTTCATTTTCGAACAGGTATATGCAAAAAACGGCGGCGCTGCGCGACGCCGTTTTTTCGTTACGGTCGAAAAACAGGAAGGGTGGGCGGATTTAGCCCCCCCTCCAGGGCACGTGTTAACATACAAACATGCACATTCTAAATATTTTGTTCTATATCATTCGTCATTACATCGTAAACATACGTCGTTTACACGAGCCGCGGACTCCCTGCTGTAAACTTCATACAAACGTTCCGTGTTTCGGTGCCGTTTATACCTCCATGTGTGATTGCAATACAAAACTATTATCATATTCTTAGTCCATGGTCAATTCGGGAAATTTTCATGTATGTTGCATATTGAAATGGAAAAAATCACTCCGACCGATTATGGCGGGCTAGATCGGGCTTGTGGCCCATAGTGCAGTGGTCAGGTCCCATGACTATATTTTGGCTAAATGCTTTTAAGTTGTAAGTTAGCGAAATAACAAAACGGGTATGGAAGGTACTAACAACGGAGAGAGAAGTGGTGCACTGCTTCGTTCGCTACCAAATAACAATCGCATGAGTCGCCTCGATAAGAGAAGACTGTGCCCCGCTACCCTACTAACCTGGGCTCCTGACTTCTCCGTACCCTCTGGCGCCGCTCCTACATATTTGTAGATATGCAATGTCACCAAAATGACTGAGCCTCAACATGGGAATAATTGGAGACGCATTGAGGAAAATAAGGACACGTAGTCCATTTCTTACCGCGAAAGGTTGCTGGCACAGGGTCAGGGGGTACTGTACCCCGTTATCTGAAGATAGGGGGGACGCGTCCCCCGCATCCCCCTCCCCGGTTGCGCCGCCCTTGCGCTGCAGGCATAGCACAGATTGAAGTGAAATTGCACGATAACTGATAATGCAATTTCATTTCAATCATCAGCTTCCAACCTTCATGTGGGGAGACTCCTGTGGTATTTTGATCCGCTTACACCACAGCGTAATCAAGTGCAAATTGAATCAGCATCTAGCACCAGAAATTCTGTGACCGTTCGAGAGACTGGGAGGAACAACATTTGGTGACTGATTGCAGGAGTAAAACCAAATCATTTGGTCGAGGGATTTGTAAGCATGTCTGTTCATATTAGAGATGGCACAAAGTTTAACCCTCGCCCTACGGGAGCGTTTTTCACCTTCGCCCTACGAGGGGAGGGGGGCTGACAGGCCCCCTGCTAACTTCCAACCAAAGCAACATAGAGCAGCGCGAAAAAACAACAATACATGTTGCCTGTCATGTGAGAAATCTTATGGTGAATACCTTTAACCCATTGACCTGAAATATTTTGGTTTCAGGGAATGGGTGACCTTCCAGGTCATGTGAACGATATAAGATCGACTACGTCTAAAATAGTTATTTTGCTCAGATCGTCGTAATTAATTAATATATGGAAATAAAATGGTCTGGTTAACGTCAAGTTGTTGGTCGTTGAATTAGCTATCTGACCAAATATCGATTTTTAGGTCTGGGCTAGTTAATAACCCGCGCCCCGCTGGGCCTCTGCATTTCCTTCGCCCGACTAGAGGTGTTTGAACACTGACTCGGCTCAGGAGCCGAGTGCCATAGGACTATGGCATGTAGACCAAAACAAGAAACACTGTTTAAACCGTTATCAAAAATTGTTGGGAAACAATTTATATTTTTCGCTCACGTCAAAAGTCAGCTCACCAGAGGTCATGGAAGGTCAAATTTTTCCGTTTTAGGACATCGCTCCAGAAACCCCCAAATATCTTGGGAACTATGCAACAAACGATCTAAGAAAATCACTAGCCATTTAAATTTTAAATCGCACTAATTGTTCTCAAAATTGACCTCAGATCAATACTTTAGGCTGTAGAGGTCATTAAAGTCAAAAATGCTGATTTTTGTCAAACAATATTTTCGCAAAAAACTTCTTGCCTAATAAAGATAACGCAATACTGTTAACGCCATCGTGTTTGGCTCGTCAAGGCGCTTGAAAATTTGTTGAATTTTGACATGTTAGGTAAACTTGAAAAAAATGACCTCAGGTCAAGGTCAAGTGGTGACCCAAGTAGGTCATGTTGAATATCAGGAGATGTGTCTTGACGAGACTTGGGAACTATAATAAAGGGAAGCATTGGTGAAAGTTGCACTTCTCTATCTGCATTATGTCCAGAGTTATTGACGAAAAGGTGTTGGTGACCTCGGATGACCTCAGATGACCCCGTAAGGGTCACTGAGAAACATCTGCACTTTGATCATACATAATATCCTATGATAACATTATCCAGAAGGAAATGGACTGATATCGTCTAAAAAGAAAGCATTTACATATTTATCCATTGACCTATAATGGAGAGGTCACAAAAATGACCCGACCAAAGGTCACCGAAATCAAAATATTGGATACACATTTAGTAGATATTGATGACAATGTAATTGTAAAAGTTTGATATCGTTTCCTTAGAAACTGTGGTCATGGCACGACCGCAAACATTTTGGGAGGTTGGGTCACTTGACCTGACCTGGGGTGACCTGACCTAATCCGACATGAACTTGAATTTTCGCAAAATGTGCGCAAAGGATCAGTGATAAGTTATTCCAAATTTGGCGGCGCTACACGCCGCCGTTTTTCGTTATCTCGATACAACAGGAGGTGTGTGTGTGTGTGTGTGTGTGTGTGTGTGTGTGTGTGTTTGTGTTTTCAAACACCCCTCCAGTGGGGCGCGGGATAGCCTATTAGGTCACTGAAATCGTCACCATAGATGATTATTGTTATGGGCGATTAGCATTAGCAGCCTCGACTCGATCACGTCCAGAATAGCGATTAGAAAACCTTAAAAGTAGAGAATGATAAATGCAAATTAAAATGCGTGTTCTTAGACCAGTTTTGTCTCAACAATACAAACAAGTTTTTATTTGTTCGTATCTGGCCAATTTAAGTCCAAAACAATGATTAAAAAAAATGACGTCACAAGTTTCTTTCACTTAGAGAGCCATCACTCAGTCAAAAGCAGACATTTTGCTTCGAAATTTTGTTTGGGTATTGTTTATTATCATGTCCCTCACATATATTATGTTTTTAAACACCATTTACGATTTTGATTTTGTAGTGATTTTCCCCAAAAAATCAGTTTTTTGACATGTTAGGGGTCAAAATTCCAAAGCTTTGGATTTTCGAGATTAAAATTTTGAAGAAAAATCATTGCATGCAACTCCGCTTTTCGATTGCTATTTGCTGCAATACTCTGTTTTTTTTTCTTCTATTTTTCAAATATTTATCGTTTTTTCACAAACAGGACGTCACTAAAACATCATTATCTCCCAAAAAACTCAACCAATTTCAATGAATTTTCGACAGCATACGTATAATGGCTGTTAACTTGGTTACTAAAAATTTCAGTTATATGCGTTTGATGTGTAGAAAGTTATTTAAGAAAAATCGCAGGGGGCGTCAGGCCCACCGTAGGGCCAGGGTTAAGCTTACATTCCAAATACAGGAATATTATGTAATTACATGAGTAAAAACAAAGGTGAAAAATAAACCATGAGAAAAGGGTACACAGATGTGGAAGAATGATTATTCCGACGAATACTAAAGATAATCCAGACCATCATAAGGACAAAGCCAAATGGTGTCTCCAGACATGTGACGATCACGCTGACCTGGTTCCCAGGAATGAGACCAACTGAACAGAGTCTTCGTTACACCAAATGGTGTTATTGCATCTGGAGGCTACGAATGGCGCGCGGTTCCGGCTAGAGTAGAGCTGCGTGTTTCAGCCAAAACTGCCACGCTTTCGCCGTGAACCGCAACTTCGGGTGAAGCCGAAAGAAGACCAACACCCTGCCATAGAGAATTAGTAGATAGGTACTGCAGAGCGTGTCCGGGTGAATTGCTGCATTTTTATTCGTTTCCCAGCTCTATCTAGCCGAGATAGTACGACGAGGGCAAATCATAAGCACATCACGGGCCATCCGGTTGTGTGTCGGCAATTACAGCGTTCAGTGACACCATTCATGACCCTGACTGGCCCCAGCATGCCCTGCTCGCACATGACCACATTGCCAATTCTGCTTCACACAGCAATCATCATGTTGTAGTGATTCCCTTTACTGCAGCCAATTCTCCTGCTAGCAATTATTACCCCAACTATCATTCTGTCTTCACACTACAATGTCTTTGTCGGCCGATAAGCGGTGCTTATCAGATCGCAATTTGATAACCCCGCTGCGTGCCGCTCCACAGCAGGTGACAAATGGGCTCGGTGTGGGAGGTGGTTCCGTCGCTATCAGCCTATCTCACACCTCACTATGGAGGGCCCGAATACATGTATCTGTATCTGTATCTGTATCTCACACTGACAGCCCACCCACAAACGACAGACGCACGTCACACCGACAGCCAGTCCCACCGCGGTCGACGGCAGTGCCAGGCACGTCGGCAGCGCTGACGATGGCGACGGCAGGGACGGTGGTGGCGGTGGCGGTGGCGGTGGCGGTGGCGGTGGCGGTGGCGGTGTGCGCGTGGTGGTGGCAGCGTCGGCGCACGGCGCGTAGGCGAGCAGAGGCAGAGGCAAGGCAGAGGCAGAAGGACAGAGGCAGATGGCAGAGGCAGAGGCAGAGGCAGAGGCAGAGGCCAGAGGCAGAAGGCAGAGGCAGAGGCAGAGGCATAGGGGAAGCGCCGAGGAAAAAGGCCAGAGGGAGGCAGAGGCAGAGGCAGAGGCAGAGGCGTGGCAGAGGCCAGTGGCAGTGGCAGAGGCAGTGGCAGAGGAACCAGTGGCATAAGCGGCAGTGGCATGTAGGCAGTGGCAGAACAGTGACAAGGAAGTGGCAGCCAGGCCAGTGACAGAGGCAATGTTGACAGAGGTAGAGCAAGAGGCAGAGGCAGAGGGCAGAGGCCCCCCCCCCCCCCCCAAGAAAAAAGGGGCAGAAGAAGGCAGAGGAGAGGCAGAGGCAGAGGCAGAGGAAGAGGAAGAGGCCAGACCGGCAGAGGCAGAAGCAGAGGCAGAGGCAGAGTCAGAGGCCAAGAGGCAGAAGGCAGAAGGCAGATGTACGAGGAAAGAGGCAGAGGAGAGACAGAGGCAGAAGGCAGAGGCAGATGGCAGAGGCAAGGCAGATGGCAGAGGAACAGAGGCAGAGGCAGAGGCAGAGGCAGAGGCAGAGGCAGAGGCAGAGGCAGAGGCAGAGGCAGTGGTAGAGGAAGAGGCAGAGGCAGAGGCAGAGGCAGTGGCATAAGCAGTGGCAGAAGCAGTGGCAGAAGCAGTGGCAGAAGCAGTGGCAGAAGCAGTGGCAGAAGCAGTGGCAGAAGTCAGTGGTAGTAAGCATTTGGCAGAAGCATTGGCATAATCATTAGCAGAAACAGTGAGGCAGAAGCAGTGGCTAGAAAGCAGTGAGGAAGCAGTGGCAGAAGCAGTGGCAGAAGCAGAGCAGAAAGCAGAGCAGAGGCCAGAAGCAGAGGCAGCTGGCAAGGCAGTGGCAGAGGCAGTTGGCAGAGCAGTGGCAGAGGCAGAGGCAGAGGCAGAGGCAGAGGCAGAGGCAGAGGCAGAGGCAGAGGCAGAGGCAGATGCAGAGGCAGTAGCGGCGGCAGCGGTGGGGTTGGGGAAGCTTGCGAAACCATCTCGCGTCGGCGTCGACGCGTCGGTGGCGGAGGAGGCAGTGGTGGCGCGTCGGCCGGGGTCGGTGGTCGCCGGTCAGTCGGACAGTGGTGGATTCGGAGCGCGTGCTGGCGCTGACAGCCCCACTGGCTGGCTGTGGTTGTCCGAAGATAGACACACGCGGCACGTATGCACGGCGACATACAGGTGAGGTTGAATAGAACACTGGCCTTTCCCTGTGCTGGACGTATCCCTCAATGTAATGTCTTCATATTTGTATGGTTTATATGACTCTAAAATTTGTTTGCCATTATTTTGGAGCATACAAATACATACAAAATCCTGGTTGGGGAGGGCATTTTGAACCCTCTGAGGTTTTTCCGGAATAGCGAAAAACCGTCGTCATGCAGCGCCGCTAAATTTTGTACAGCTGTTCGGGTATCGATTGCTCATACTTTGCTTATGTTTTGACCTCAGTTTATCTCAGGTCAGGTCACCAGCTCACGTTAAGTGACATTGCCTTCCAAAATGTTTGTGTTTGTGCTAAAGCCAAAGTATTTGTCCAAGAGAATTGAGACTTGTAAGATTTCGTAAAGTCGCAAATACCTATAATTGGTACGTCTCGGATTTTTTACATCGCTGACCAAAGGTCAGGTCAATTTCATGACGTCCAAATTTTAAGTGAACGGGAAAATATACAAATGTTTCCTTTTCGGATAGCATGCAGTAAATCAGGCACATTATTTTAGAATCATGCTATCTTAGCTTATTCTTGATGACCCAGGTGTCATCTGAGTCATCCTTGCATAGACATTGACATTGCTATCAATGTCTATGCAAGGTCAGATGAGGTCATCTTGTTATATGTATGTATTTAGGCGCTTCCACAAAGTGGGTTTTTCAGCAACCACGTCGTTGAACATGTAATACAGATGAACATGTAGTACACAAAAACACAAATGCACAAATGTTTAAAATTAGCATACGACGCATTTCCAGACAAGTTAGCATTCACCTGCTTGACAAGTAAGAAGACAGGGAAGATTTGAATGCACCGCTGCTCTCGGTAGCTGATTCACGCACCTGTACGGGTAGCCTGTTCCAAGCATTGGATGCGCGAAATGCAATCATCAAAAATAAATCAGCAAATTATCAGCAATGATTTACTATTAACTCTTGATATGATTCTCACAGGGTAGTTTAACTCTTAGATCATACGCTTGACTGACACGATAAGTAACTCGGGACGTGATCACATCCAACGGATAAGAATGACTACCATACGTTAGCCTCTTCACACACCACGTCGAACTACCCTCTAACATGACCACAGAAATAAGCATACCTACGCTTACCTGTGTTCACCTAAAATGACCTTGAACCTATGAGGTCAAATTTTGAAATCCGGGATCTAAAACCAGGTCACCAAAATAGTCTGTTTCAAAGCCATCTGACGAGACCAAAAAACACGATGGTGTTACATCATTAAAACCCCATCTTTACTAGATAAAGCTATTTCAGGAAAAATACCTCAAACATAGCCTTTTTTGACGTTATGACCTCTGGAGCCTAAACTATTGATCTAAGCTCAATTTTGATGACAATTTTGATGACAATGAGGTGGCCGATTTAATTTCTCAAGAGCTTTCGATTTTTTTCTTCTGTTTGTTCCTAGCCATAATAGTTCCCAAGAGATTTCGGGTTGTTCCAAGCAAAGTTCTAAAACTATAAATTTTGACTTTTGATGAACTCCGGTACCTCAATATTGACTTGAACCAAAAATATCATCGGTAACTTCAAATGTCCATTTCAAGAGCTTTCGAACTTTTTTATTGACCCTTTATGTATTTTCCGAGTTAGACGGGTGTCATTTTGACCCCCCCCCCTATGGTGAAGTTGCCTCAGAGGTCCACCGAGGCGCGGGTTAAAAAAACGTACCCTTGTCGCAAATGCCGACAAACATACCGTCATTTTCACGCTGATCATTAGTGATAAAAACAAACAGCCACGTCCAGCTCATGAACAAACATTTGCTGCCAATGCGCCACTTGTTGATACTGTTGGCAATGCATTTGTACTGCCATGTGTTGAAGTATGTCTACACTCACAAAAAATAAGCACCCGCGCAAGCTGTCGACACCGCTAAGCCGTGCAATGCCCATATAACCTAAAATACGTCGACTGGGAACTGTTTTGCTAAGCACTCAGGAAGTTGTACCGAAACATCCATGGTCACTCACTGCATGGGGTGTATATGTTTAACGGAACTACCGTGATAACCGCTGCATGGGTGTCGAGGTGCCGCAATACTCATGCTTTACTCATGGGGGTTGATTGACACATCAGGCTGGCGTATTGTTGAAGTTCGTTTACCACTGGGAGAGGAGTAACGGTCGCTGCTGCTTGGGGTATGCGCACGTATCGCAACTGGCAAGACTCATGTAAATCTGAGCACTCTGATCTGTGACTCTGACCACTCGCGCCAACCTTCGCCATCTCAGCAACTAATAAAAAGGGATACATTTCCGTGCAAAACCACTTTATAAACAAAACCGTGAATTATTACCAGTAAGACGCCTTAAACGGTGCCATGGACGAGGGAGCCCGAATTAACCCGATAGCATGGACATTGGTTACGGAATACGGGTGTGCACCTGCGCACGTGCAACGTGACCCAAAAGTTCGACTTGCGTGACATTGCCAGTGTTGTGGTCTCAAACTATACACCGAATTTCAACTTTATCGTTCCTAAGAACTAAGAAGGACGTTTGCGCAATGCGCAATTTCATTTATGTTATTGTGCGTCGTCTGGGCATAGTGATAGTGATGTGTGGGTGATGGTATGGGTAATCGTTTGGGGGCCATGGTGTGGTTGATGGTGTGGCTGTGTTGGTACGCCGGGTCGATCATTTCTCTACGCATCTGTGTTTGTCTTATGTCAGTGCGACTTATCGTTGCTGAGATAGATCACCAGACACAAATTTCGGGTAGAGTTAACAATAAAGAGCTCGGAGTTACACATGCGTTACTTTCGTATCCGTGAAACGGAGGTTCGTTTTGTGCGAGACATGGGCAGATCCAGTCGCTCATTAGTGTGGGGGATTTGTCTTCTGATGTCCAAATCTTAAAAAAGTAAAACAAACATAGTTTGAACAGCATGACGTCGAGAGCTGATGACTGACATGCACCTGTTTTGGAGGAGGCCGTATCATAACTGTAAGTACAACACAAACGGGGCCAAAGCAAAAAAATCAATAGGATCCAAGATACAAAAGATCCCATTACAAACTGTGATTTTGCAGGATCCAAAATCCACAGCATCCCACGATTGTCTTTTTCTCCAGGATCCAGGATCCACGAGATTACATCATTTTTGTTTCTCCCAGTCGTGGGATCAAGGGATCCACGACAAAATGGATTTGCAGGAGTCCAGGAATTCAACCAGATCCTGGATACCGAACTTTTCGGGGTTTTTGGCACATGTCTGGGATCATATTAATTTTATTTCATTGACCATTCGAGATGGTGGGGAGATTTATAAATGCATAATACATGCATTCATTCAGACATGTGCCTGAAATTTGGGATCCCAGCTGATATCTGGGGCATCTCTGCGCCCTGTGTAACCGGAATCCACATGGGACACTAGATCTAGGTCACACCTACATAATAAGCAAGCGATTTAACAATATCAGTCCTGATATACTTTTATTTTGCGAGGGTCTACTAGGTCCCAGATCACCAGCTTTCGTGATCCAGGCACATTGGTATGTGCAATTGTGCATACCTCATTCTTGCTAATGTTATAAACTACATGGATAGTATATAATATCTAATGTTTTGTTAGGCATAGGACGTAGGAACAGAGGGCGGGGGTTGGGGGGGGGACATGCCCCCACTTTTCAGGCTGGGGGGCAGCAATGTTAACTGCCCCCCCCCCACTTTTGAACGATTTCTCCTCCTCCGGTAACCGATATTTGCTCTATATGAATGCTTTAAAGTTGTGAAAATAATTATGAATTTCCAACTCCACAATTCCATTTCCAATAAGGGTAAGAACGGCGAGTTGGGGCGGCCAAAGCCCACTTTTAAAGCTTGGGATCCAACAATATTAACGGCTTTCTATTTTTGAATGACTTTGTATTTATAAGTCACTGATAATGGTTCCATATTTGAATGCCTTTAAAGATGTCAGAATATTAAGTAATATACAACTTCACAATCATAGCCGAACGGTAACCTCGCGTATATATGGGAAAGGAACAGGGCTCTATATCCCACTTCTTAACCTGGTGTTCAACAATGGAACTTCACCCTCAGTTTTGAGCCATTTTACCCTTTTCGATCACAGATACTTGTTTGAGATTAATACTTAAAGGCTGGGAGAATAACGATGAATTCATAACCCCACAACACCCATAACTCTTCAGGATACCTAAGAACCGGGAGTGGGGGTGGGGAGGCCAGGTTTTAGGTCGAGGGAGCTAACATTGTTAACTGCACCCTCACTTTTGAGCGGCTGCTCCCTCTTACATCGCTGATGTTGATTCGGTTTATGTGCCACTGCCATGATTACAGTTTTTATTATTACACCTAATTGTCAACCCTCAATAGCCGTTCTCACGATATATTATTTTGCGCGAAATGTTTTAAACATTTTGAAATGTTTTAAAATGTTTTAGTAGTAGCCATTTTCACGATGGACTAATTTGCGAGAAATGTTTTAACCCTCGCCGTACGGTCCCGTGGGGCAAGGGTTAAAACATGTATCCGCCAATTAGTCCATCGTAAAAACGGCTACTACTAAACTATTTTAAAACATTTTAGAATGTTTTAAACATTTCGTGCAAAATAATCCATCGTGAAAACGGCTAATATCAAAGCTCATAGAAGAAGGTATAAACAAGACATTGGAACCAGGGGATCAAGGCCCCGTTTTTAGACAGGGACCAACGATATTAACTACTTTCCCTACTTTTGGTTCAATATCTGTCCGCCATCGTGAAGTCTGCACTCCGCCGCGTAGCTCAATCGGGAGAACGCTAGACTATATATCTGTCCCCTCCCTTCAACGTGGGTTCGAGTCGCTTTAGTCGTCAACGTCGTCGTCGAGTCAACATACTTAGAATGCCAGTCAGTCAAAAATATGTATAATTATTTGATTTTTGTTTTGTTTTTGTCCAAACTTCGTTCTATGATATATGTATTTCAATTGTGGGTTTGAACTTGAATTTTTGTGTTTATTGATTTTTTCCCCACAAAATATTGTATTCAAACATATTTAAAAACGGAATATATATTGGAGAACCAAATATGGACGATGCCCAAACAAAATAACGAAGCAATATTTATATTAATGACTTACGAATAGCTCCATATTTTTCTATTTTTTTTTCTCTCGATAAAAGTGATTTTTCCAGAAAAACAAGACATTTTTTTAAAAATACATTTTTTTAAGCTTAATATCAACATGAGGTGACCAATCCAAATCAACCGAGGAAAAAATGGGGTACCTTTTTTCAAACAAAAATGTCCTCCATGGAGGTCGGAGAGAGTCTGGATCCGCCGGTGGCTGGCCCACTGGCGAATCCAGGGGGCGGCAGGGACTAAAGCCCCCCCCATTCCAGGCCGAACAGGGGCGGCAATACAAATTAGCCCCCCTCCATATCCGCTGAAACTGGTGATGAAAAATTGAAAATGGCTGCGAAAAATATCGTTTTGACGAAAAAGAAAATATTGTTCGTCTCGTTCGTGTTTCCTCTATTTTATAGCAATTTGGTAGCAGCAAGGAGCAGGGAAAGTGGCACGTGTGACGCTATTTTGATCTGGAGCGATTCATAATCAACGTAGCTTTTGCAAGGTGGCGATACACTGACGGATCCAGGGGCGGCAGGAGCACAAGCCCTACTCACCCCCATTCCACGCTCGACAGGGGCGGCAATATAAATTTTCCTAAAAAACAAACACACAAACAAAAAAACGTAATAATTCCTGTTATACAAGTTAAAACGCTTAATAATTCGGAAAGCTAATAAGCGAGTAAGAATTTCCCTGCACTGTATCTAAAATAAGGCAAATTTTCGCAGTTCATAGTGCAGAAATTACAGGCAATTAGGAGGAAATGGCGCGAATTACTGAGTCCTATTTGTGACGATAACGTACCGGCGTTCATCTTGTAGGCATTTGAGTGCACTTATCACGGCGATAAATCTTATTTTGGTTATAGGTAAGCTATACATTAATAAATTTACACTAGATAAAATTATATTTTTGGACGACTCGAACCTTCCCCTTCCCCCCCTCCAGGGTCTAGGACTCGGAGGCCTAGAGCGAAATTAGCCCCCCCCATATTGGGAGGCTGGATCCGCCAGTGGGCTGGCCTCCCACTTTTCAAAACGTTCCTACGCCCATGGTAATAGGTACACCTTGCAAGGTAATTTGCAGGTACCAATAATCTACACAGTACATACTATTCACACAAAATAGAGACCACACATTTGTATGTCAGTCCCTGCATCTTGGCCTTCCCACACGGCATGTCTCAATCGGATCCTGCAGCGCTTATCGCTCATCTGAGCAGCTTTGTACATAGATGCTCTGTATTCGCCCTGTGCAGAGTGTCTGCTAATGCCTTTACGACCCTGGATATCATACGATATATCACTGCAATCAGTGTCATCGGTGTATCGGGATAAATCAATATGGGTGGATCCCGTATTGATCCCATCCCATCCCGTACCCGTTTCAGCTATGTTGGGAATATTAGCTTTTGGCTAATTACACGTCACATATACTGTCATCGACGGAATACCTTTTTGCCGTCATGTGACGGAGGTGGAATCATATTATTGCCATTCTTCATCTGTCAGAATCGACAAACTTAGTTTATTGTTGTATTCACACGCGACCTGGAGGGCCTCTGAGAATATCACGCCCTGAAGGGGGATTTCGCCCCCTATGATCTCGAAAACCACGCAATGTTGCGACAAGCAGAAAACGGAGTTAAGTAGCTTGATACAAGCTCTTTCAAAAGAACGATTTTTTATGTCAGGTCAATATCAAGGTCACCAGAGGTCATCAAAGGTCATATTTTCCAGGTTTAGGACTTTGCTCCAGATACCTCTCAATTATCTGGGAAACTATGATAGTTATAGGAGCAAACGGAAAAGAAAACAAAAGTCCTTGAAACTTGTAATCGACTTATTAGACCTCAGATTTGAGCTCAGGGAATGTTTTAGGCTCCAGAGATTATTGAAAGTAAAAAAAGGATATTTTTGCAAACAAATTGTTTTGCAAATAACTTGTTCACTAGCAACGATAAAGCAGTTATTTTGACGATATCATGTTTTTATTGTCAAGGCGCTTCGATTCATGTTCATTTTTACAGGTAAGTTCAACTTGGAAATTTGACCTCAGTTCAAGATCAAGTGGTTACCCAAGTAAGTCATGCTGCATATCAAAAGACGTGTCTTAACGAGACAAACACATTGGTACTAGTTTCTTGTCTCTATCTTCGTTATGTCGAGAGTTATTGACAAATAAGTGTTTGTGGTAAATACAAAATGATCCTGACTTTAGGTCACCGATATCAGAATCCCGAGATAAGCAGGTGGTCAGGGGCGGCGCCACCAGATTTTACCTGGGGGGGGGGGAAACTCGAAGGGGGGCCTCCTCCTCCAGTGGGCCTCCTCTCCCAGGGAGCCTCCCTGGCTGTAGGGGCCTCCATCAAGTCGGGGATACTATAGCGATACCGATGTTAGTTTGCTTTTGTCCCCCCTTCCAGAGCGTGTAATTATCAGAGGCCCTAAGGAGCGATTGTTAAAGTCGTTTTTTCCATGTCATGTTACATACTACAGAGCTACCGTTTGAAGGATTTAATTCACCAGAAAGAACGAAACAATATACAAAGTCAGGCGCGTAGCCGGGATTTCGTTCTGAGAGGGGGGGGGCGCTTTGAAAGGACCCCTTCCCGAATATGGAATGGGACCCATTCCCAAGCGTTGAAAGGGTCAAACAAAACGGCTGAAAAGGCATGTTACACGGATGGAGAATGCAGTATGGCAGGCATGGCATAAGTCATACAAACTTTTAGAAGCTGGAGTGAATAATCTGAGGGTCTGCCCTTTCAACGTTGAAATAAGTGACACCAGTTTGAAATCATCTATACCACTTCGAATATTTGTTAGGGGAGGGGTCAAGTCCTGAAACTCTTGGATTTTAGAAAAAGAATTGCGCCGCGGAGTTGCGCCATTTTTTCTTGTACGCCCCGGAATATGCATTCTCATTCTATGCGTCGCTTTGCATATGGTGCCTCGAGCGCTTTGACTTTCTTAAAAGTGCTCTTTTGCGCTTAGAACCAGTGCTCTCGGCATAAATTGGTTTACTAAGCGTAGCTATTTTGCCCAATTATTGATTTATATAAAGTAACAACCTATAAGCAAAACATATAAATGCACCGCAAACAGGTGCGAATTTGTAATTTAGTTTTGACCCACATACAATTTAATTCGTTTTGCAATTGCGCCGCGAAGCGGCGCGAAAATTTTGATTTTGTTGTCGGACAGGGGCCTCATGCCTACTACAAAGTACGGACCGCATGAGACCCCGTTTTTTGGCGATAATTCATGGGCGTGACGACCACTGGGTACACTGTACCCAGTAAACTTCAAATTCCCCAAATTGTCTGGGTACTGTTCCCTGTAAAAATTGAATAATTTAACATTAATTTATTTAGTTTCAAATGTGCGGAGACTACGGAAAATACGCCTATGTACAAAAGCCTCTACAAAAGCCTCTATAGCCTCTACAGATGCAACACACTTTGTCTAGCGACAAGCTTCCGGTGCCAGACATTTTCGTCTCCCATCTGAAAAATATTGTTTTGTTTCAACTGCTGCTAACGGTGTCATGGGTCTGGGTCTGGGTTCGTGGGGGTCGTGGGTGCATGGGTCAATGGGACTTGGGTGCCCCAGGTGTCAGTCTCTCTGATGCCACGACCGTGAAACGTGAACCGGCTCACGCCTTATACACGAAAACAAACAGCGGCCCTCGACAGGCGGATCAACAGGTACTGGCCTACTGCCAATCATGGTGTCAAGCGAAATCCGCCGACGCTTTAGCAGACCTGTCGCACTGATTGCAGGCTGCTATTGGGGAGTGATGCTTGTATCAGATAACGGTCAGCACACAGCACCTCATTATACCTAGCCACTTATTGTTGGTTACTCTCTCCATATATCTGATGCCACTTGGTAGTCGTTGACACTACACACATTCCGCTGCACATACCGATCCTCGCATAGAAGACCATGCGAGTACAAACACGCGTGC
>VOPJ01016189.1:0-15779 GCA_014673585.1 Semibalanus balanoides | reverse complement strand
CTTCAATCGAACAGGCGGTGCTTTGTTGCTAGAAAGCGAAAATGCGCCGAAACAAATGTCAAATACGTACTCACCAATGGGCACGTTAGTGACTAGTGTTGATAAGCACGAATCTTAACAAATTTTATCATTATGCGTAGCAAATAGCAATGCGTTGTAAGTAGCGTATTTTCACATAACACGTCAATGCTGTTGCAAAATTATGTTTAGGGTCAATCTGTCTGATTTGAATTGATGTGAATAATGAAAACACATTTTGAGTAGCTTATATTGTTCTTAAATGTGCGATTGTTTAAATCTGAAAAGCCTATAATAAAAACTGCAAGTGCAAAAGGCTGAAAATAAATGTTAAAGGGAGTGTGCCTACTCACATTGGTCATGTGGAGTTGTTGACACTAGTCTGTGGAGTAGATTTTTCTGAATTTAGCTATGTACTTCATTTCACCAGATTCACTATAGTTGCTGAGATATTCCAAATTCGCCAAGATTATTCCGCCGGAACAATTGTTCGCCAGAGAGATTTCGCTACTAGAACTAGAGAGATTTCGCAGGGGTTTGTTTATTGTCATTGGTGCGCCAATGTAGGTAACATCTTCGTACTCTGTTAATAGTGGCGATCGTTTATGAGTTTTGAAACAAAACAAATGCAAAACAGAATATAAGTTAAAAAAAACTAAAGGGTTTTATACGTGAATTTTATCGTAACCAATGATCAACCCAATAGCTTCTTACCGTAATAAAAATATATTTGACATTTCAAAAGAGTAGGCACACTCCCTTTAAATGAACCTCAAATACCCTCCATTATCAATATAAATTATCTTTCCGACCTACATTAAGCTGCATGGCTGTGTTTGTCCCCACGGCGATACAAACCATGCAGGGCAAGCAACAACATTTCACAATCGCTATAGCATGCGTGTTGCAATACAATATAATCGTAAGGCAATTGTATCAATGGTATATTGGTATAAGCATATACACGAAGCCCAATACGGCCAGTCACGATGGGCAGCTTCAGCCATATCGGATTCAAAACAACGGCAACGCTTTTTACCGTGTGAATGTCAAAAGCAGATCGCAGCTAATATCCATGTTGGCGGTGTCTGAAGCATGACAACCGTCAGCCCGTACCAATCAGCCGCTCCGCGGCCCATTGTTGCTTTGTTTCGTGTCAACTATCATCCTTTCATGCTTTCACACAACCATCGCCCGGTCTCAAGGGCGACAGGCCATGCGCGCCACGAACCCAAAAACCAGGAAACGGCGACACCTACCCGGACACAATGCGACCTCCTGGCAGACGCCTGGCACTCGGGCGGACCTCCTCCGAGACGGAGGGCCCTGACCTGGCACCGCGACAAATCACAGACGTAACAAGCCCTGGCCGACACCCGCAGCTCGCTTTGTCCGCTGCCTGCGCCGTCCTGAAAGCCAAGGTGACAGATTTGAACGGCGCTGTTCGGTCCGCTGCTCGGTCTGTGTCAGATGGTGGATGGTGATTCGACTGTGGTCGGTTCTGTCCGCGTCATCCACGGACCGGGCCCGCATTCCTCTGTGTCCCGGAATTCTCCGCCCTCACAGGGCCCGACTATCAGCTGTTCTCGCTCTGACCTGAGCTGGGATCGTCGTCAGATACAAGGTGCTGGGAAAGAAAGATAGCACTAAGTGACAAGTGTTCGTCATAGATAACAAACAGTAGCCAGTTTTATCTGAGTAGTTACCAGACATGTTCTATACATGGCTGAAAAATATGTGGTTTATGTTGTGCTTAACTGCTAAGTGGCCTGAAGTTCGTAAACGTCACAGAATCGAAACAGCTGTATAACCACCGATACTGCATGAAGCATCCGTCCCCTATCGATTTGACATATACAGTGCTGACAGCCATTCTGAATCAGTTGCGTATCAGCGTTTAATGGGCTTGCTCAAAGCAGTAACAGAAAATGAGGTAATATTATTGCATTATATTTGTTGTTGACATACCGAACATAACTAAATCTGCATCTGAGAGGGGAATCGATTGGCCTTGATGCGTAGGCATCCGTTATTTTACTTAGATAACTAATTGCCACTGCATTTGTACCGTGACCTCGAAAGTGATTGTTGGTCAGAAAGCGACATCGTCCGTTAAACATATGCATAGACCGACCTTGCATGTATAGTCATCTGCGGGGCTGGCGACAAGGACGGTTCTGTATTTGGGCATAGTTGTCACGAGATCGACGATCGTAGGGTGATGCTCCCGCCTCCCACCACGTGACAAGCCACACCAGTCACTTGACGTGCCAACTCGGCGATAATTCGACATCCGTTTATGTCACATGTAGGTGACATAAATCAGGTATCACATGTACACACTGACGAATCCAGGGGGAGAACCATGGTTTCCAAAAACGCCCAAGTTGGTCGATAAATATAATATTTCCTGATTTAACATACAATTTAAGCAACTTTTCCAAAAAACACATGTGGGTTTTAAGTCAACTAGCAGTACACCTACATACATAACGAGACGCAGTCCGATGAGTTTGTAAAACTGTAAAGCTATGGAACTTGCCCCCAAAACAGCCTTCTTTGCTGTTCTGGATCTACTCTTGAAAGCATAGTCCGCTTTGAGAGGATGTCACGTGACATTAATCGCTGCTGAGGGGTCCATCATGGAGTCCAGCTGCCGCGTCTCTCCCAGAACGGCACACCCGGTCCTTATAGGAACTGGGGCGTTTCATTCGTATTTGCACGCTGATACCGATTTTCTGCACCGGTAAACAGCATGAAAGCATGTAACACCTGCCTCTTGCTGAAGGAAGAAGGAAGAAACTCTCCTCGCTGCTGAAAGCGTGCTAATTATCGATTAAGGCTGACTCTCTACATCACTACGCATAGGCGTATCGGAGTAGGATAGCCATTGGGAATCCTCATGGCACAGGTAACATTCCGAAGAAGGACTAGACATTATTGCATTGCATGAAGAATATTCAAATGACTCGGCACGTTAGCATTTTGGAGCATTTTTGCAGCACAAAACCAACAATTACTATCACAAATTTAGAAACTTGACTTGAAGCATAAACTTTCATGATTCCAGGATTTCAGGAACCTCGAAATTATTTCGTAACACGGTCCTTCCCATACCTCCACCAGCGGGCCGAAGCCGTCAGCCGCCACGAAACCTTCTCCATGATGGACGACACAATAATTCTTCCGTGGGCTTCGTCGCGCCGCTGAACGCGCTCGTCTTCCCGTGGGGAGGCCGCGCGCCGGGGCTAAAACGCGCTAGTCTTTCCCCGTGGGCTGCCCCGCGCCGGCTAAACGCGTTCGTCTGAACCCGAATTGGCCAACACTTACCGCTCGGCGTCGTCTCCGGTATCCGCGCCGCCCGCGCCAGATGTCACCGAGGACACTCGGTCATGGCGCATCGTCACCGGTCGAAAACAAAGGCGCGCCGCCGAGCTGACGGACACCGGTGGAAAGTGGCGCACGCGGCTAACGTGACGCGCACGCTGCCAGCGCGCCTGGCGTGGGAGCAGGTGGACAGGGTAGTGACAGGATAAGACTGTGAGGTTCACGGGGTTGCAGCATAGGCTCTGGTTTAGTGTCAGGATAGGCCCTCCTGGTTCACGGAGTTGTCCAGGATAGGTCTGGTTCACACGGGTGTCAGGATAGGTTCTGGTTCACGAGTGTCCAGGATAGGTTCTGGTTCAACGGGTGTCAAGGATAGGTTTTTCTGGTTTAAACGGGTGTCAGGATAGGTTCTGGGCTTAGTGTCAGGTATAGGTTCTGGTTCACGGGTGTCAGGATAGGTTCTGTTCACGAAGTGTCAGGATAGGTTCTGGTTCACAGAGTGTCAGGATAGGTTTGGGTTCAGGGTGTCAGGATAGGTTCTGGTTACACGAGTGTGTTAGGAATAGGTTCTGGTTTCAACGGGGTGTCAGGATAGGTTCTGGTTAGTGGTCAGGGATAGGTTCTGGTTCCACGGTGTCAAGGATAGGCTCTGGTCAGTCGGGTGTCGGGATAGGCTCTGGTTTAAGTGTAGGATAGGTCTGGTTCACGAGTGTCAAGGAATAGGCTCTGGCTTTATGTGTCAGGATAGGTTTCTGGTTTCAAGGGTGTCAGGATGGCTCTGGTTATAGTGTAAGGATAGGTTTCTGGTTCACGAGTGTCAGGATAAGGCCTCTGGTTTAGTGTCAGGGATAGGTTCTGGTTCCCGGTGTCAGGATAGGCTCTGGTTTAGTGTCAGGATAGGTTCTGGGTTCACGAGTGTCAGGATAGGCCTCTGGTTTAGTGCAGGATAGGCTCTGGGTTCACGGGTGTCAGGATAGGTTCTGGTTCACGAGTGTCAAGGAATAGGCTCTGGTTTAAGTTCAGGATAGGCTACTGGTTCACGAAGTGTCAGGATAGGTTTCTGGTTCACGGGTGTCAAGGATAAGCTCTGGTTAAGTGTAGGATAGGTTCTGATTCAACGGTGTTCAGGAAGGCTCTGGTTTAGTGTCAGGATAGGTTCTGGTTCACGAGTGTCAGGATAGGTTCTGGTTCACGGGTGTCAGGATAGGTTCTGGTTCACGAGTGTTAGGATAGGTTCTGGTTCACGGGTGTCAGGATAGGTTCTGGTTAAGTGTCAGGATAGGTTCTGGTTCACGGGTGTCAGGATAGGCTCTGGTTTAGTGTCAGGATAGGTTCTGGTTCAAGGGTGTCAGGATAGGCTCGGGTGTCGGGATAGGTTCTGGTTTAGTGTCAGGATAGGTTCTGGTTCACGAGTGTCAGGATAGGCTCTGGTTTAGTGTCAGGATAGGTTCTGGTTCACGAGTTGTCAGGAATAGGCTCGGTTTAGTGTCAAGATAGGCTCTGGTTCAACGAGTGTCCGGATAGTGTCTGGTTCACCGGGTGTCAGGATAGTCTCTTGGTTTAGTGTAGGAATAGGTTTTGGTTCACGAGTTGTCAGGAATACGGCTCTGGTTTAGTGTCAGGATAGGTTCTGGTTCACGAAAGTGTCAGGATAGGTTCTGGTTCATGGGTGTTAGGATAGGTTCTTGGTTCCGGGTGTCCAGGATAGGTTCTGGTTTCACGGTGTCAGGATAGGTTTCTTGTTCACCAGCGGGTTTCAAGGATAGTTTCTGGTTCACGGGTGTCAGGATAGGTTCTGGGTTTAGTGTCAGGGATAGGTTTCTGGTTCACGAGTGTCAAGATAGGCTCTGGTTTAGTGTCAGGATAGGTTCTGGTTCACGGATGTCAGGATAGGTTCTGGTTCACGGGTGTCAGGATAGGTTTCTGGTTCACGAGTGTCAGGATAGGCTCTGGTTTTAGTGTTCAGATAGGTTCTGGTTCACGGGTGGTCAGATAGGTTCTGGTTTAAGTGTCAGGATAGGTTTTGGTTCACGGGAGTGTCAGGATGGTTCTGGTTTAAGTGTCAGGATAGGTTCTGGTTCAGCGGGTTGTCAGGATAGGTTCTGGTTTAGTGTCAGGATAGGTTCTGGTTCACGAGTGTCAGGATAGGCCCTCTGGTTTAGTGTCAGGCATAGGTTCTGGTTCAAAAGGGTGTCAGGATAGGCTCTGGTTTTCATCGGGTGTGCAGGATAGGTTCTGGTCACGAGTGTCAAGGATAAGGCTCTGGTTCCACGGGTGTCAAAGATAGTTCCTGGTTCACGAGTGTCCAGGATAGGCTCTGGTTTAGTGTCAGGATAGGTTCTGGTTCACGAGTGTCAGGATAGGCTCTGGTTTAGTGTTAGGATAGGTTCTGTTCACGGGGTCAGGATAGGTTCTGGTTCACGAGTATCTGTGTCAGGATGGTTTGGTTCACAGGGTGTTAGGATAGGTTCTGGTTACGAGTGTCAGGAATAGGTTTCTGGTTTTCACGAGTGGCAAGATAGGTTCCCTGGTTCACGGGTGTCAGGATAGGTTCCTGGTTCACGTGTCAGGATAGGTTCTGTTTCACGAGTGTCAGGATAGTTCTGGTTTCACGGGTGTCATGGATAGGGCTGCTGGTTTAGTGTCAGGATAGGTTCTGGTTCAACGATGTCAGGATAGGCCTCTGGTTTAGTGTTAGGATAGGGTTCTTGGTTCACGGGGTGTCAGGATAGGGTTCTGGTTCACCGGGTGGTCAGGAAATGGTTCTGGTTCACGAGTGTCAGGCATAGGGTTCTGGTTGCACGGTGTCAGGATAAGGTTCTGGTTCATGAGTGTCAGGATAGGTTCTGGTTCAACGAGTGGTCAGGATAGGTTTCTGGTTTACCGGTGTCAGGGATAGGTCTGGTTTTACGGGTGTCAGGATAGGTTCTGGTTCACGGGTGTCAGGATAGCTCTGGCTTAGTGTTAGGATAGGTTCTGGTTTCAGCGGAGTGTCAGGATAGGCCTCTGGTTTAGTGTCAGGATAGGTTCTGGTTCACGAGTTGGTCATGATAGGTCGGTTTAGTGTAGGATCAGGTTCTGGTTTCACGGGTGTCAGGATAGGCTCTGGTTTAGGTCAGGATGGTTTTCCTGGTTCACGGGTGTCAGGATAGGTTTGGTTCAACGGTGTCAGGATTAGGTTCTGGTTCACGGTGTTCAGAAATAGGTTCTGTTCACGGGTGTCAGATAGGTTCTGGTTACGGGTGGTCAGGATAGGTTCTGGTTTCACGGGTGTCAGGATTAGGTTCTTGGTTTAACGGGTGTCAGGAATAGGTTCTGGTTCACGGAGTGTCAGGATAGGCCTCTGGTTTAGTGTCAGGATAGGTTCTGGTTCACGGGTGTCAGGATAGGTTCTGGTTCACGGGTGTCAGGATAGGTTCTGGTTCACGGGTGTCAAGATGGGTTCTGCTGGTTGTGTCCCTGGAGTTTTTGGTGAGGCTTCTGGGGTTCTGTCGTGGTAATTCACGCGTTTTCTGTTTATTTGGTCCCGGTCAAGTGCTAATTGACAAGTACATGGGTGGTTTGGTGGGCTTCAAAACGCATATGCATAATTTGGATTGTTATGCTGCGTTATAACTTATATATCGTTCTGATGGTCACTGAGAAGTCAGGAAACTGTTATCAGAATTTTGATAGACGGGAATGTGTTACGGATGTGTTATGTGTTCTGCACTAATTAATTCAAGACATCTCGTTGGATTACTGGACAGCTACAGTTGCTTCAGCGTCTGCTTTTGATTTAAAATAGGACTCGCGGAATCAAATGATTCCTGCGCAGCTCTGCATTGGCGGATCTAGAATGAGTGGTTTGGAGGGACAACATTATTAGACAGTCTCATACAGTTATGAAACATAGCGGATTTCGTTTGCTTATGCATTGATAGCTGATTTAGAACCAACTTTCCTTAGTGATCCTGGATCCGCCCATGCAGCTCTGTTCAGGGTATACATAAGTGGTCCAGAATAATTGGCTACAACAGAACATGCACCCGCTGAGAGATAAAATGCATGCATTGAACGGATCAACGTATTTGGTGGAGATGCACGATTGCTTAGTTTTGTGCATTAATATCATTGTGTATTATGTAAGGAGCGAAGTACCTGTAAGCCCAACACTATGTCAATTTTACTTCCGAGAATCTGTCTGATTGTTCGCTTTCTTTTATATCTCTATGGAGATAAGATGTATACATCTATCGGCTATTTGTCGCTTTCTCTCACCACCGTCTCTCTCTTTCTTTCGTTAATTTGTTACCCTGCAGTCGAGTCATGGAACGCCATTCGATGAGTTAGAGGTGCATCAATTATATTGCATGATTTGCCATTGTCGTTTGTTGTGCATTTCACTCGCAAACAAATCACGAGGAACAGGGCGACCCAGATATCGAAACTCCATGCAATTAGGTTGACTCATTCAAAGATGACGTTGCATAGCAGGACATGCGGAAACGAGTGTGCTGCTGCTCCAGAAATGCTTTGAAAGGATGATGATTCAAACTTAGATGATATCCAATTGGAAGTATTAACGCAAGCAATATGATTAGTTATTGTTGTATTGGTCCTTGAAATAATTGTAAATGTAATGGAAATAACTTGAATAAAAGCATCGTCTGGTAACTGTACAAGTTATCGATCATTATGCAGCCATACCTTTTACTAGGCCTGTTTACACCGCACTAAATATATTCCGCGGAAAATTTTTCCCGAAATTTATTTCTACATTTTCGGCCGTAATTTCATCTCGTCGCATTGGCGCAGCACACGACACGCGAGCAGACACGCGTAAGAAAGAAGATCGGAAGAACGGTACCCAAAATCTAGGGAAATTACGGCCGAAAAAGTAGAAAGAGATTACGTGGAAAATTTTCCGCGGAATATATTTAGTGCGGTGTAAATAGGCCTGGTTAATGTGTCTTATCTAATATTGTGTCTTGCGACTTGTGGGGTACCACATGCAGATAAAGATGTTGCAACTTGCAATACATACTGTTTTGTGATTTGAAGACCAGTTGCGGTACTTACAAATGGGCAGCAGAAATCTATACATTTTTCCTTAACAGCTAAGTCCACGTGCACATAACTGAAGCGTATTGCTGGTATTTTAGGCTGAGTCGCGACTACTAATATACCGATACAACTGTCTAAGGTTAAATTATGGTTAGGCTAAGATACTGTGCTGAAATATTAAATGTATATTTTTTGATCACATATGATCTTGAGTAAATTGGATCGTGATAAGTGGATAAATAAGGGTGGTGGGGTAACACTGACTCATTCTTGGAAATCAGACTCACAGCAAACAAAGCATTACATGTCTCAACTGCTCCAGATACTAGACTCAGCGCATTACAAATACCGCAGCTGAGTAGCGCTCTGTGGCGAGAAAACACCGGGTTGCAGCTCCAAACGATCGCGCCTGTGTCCAGGATTATCAGGGTACGTAATCCCTGTCCCAGATAACCGACCAAGGGTGCCCTGGAAAGTGTTCCGAACCAACCTCTCTGAGGAGAGCACGAGGATTAATGGCGAGCAGACAATGGTTGGTCTCGGGAGAATGACAAGGACAGTGGCCGGGAGTAAATTGGAGCCGACTACCGGCCAAATAACGGTGCCTGTCTGTCTGGCTGGCTGGCTGTCCCCTTTGCCAGGCAGGAGGCAGGGCTCCTCCCTGGAGTGGGGCGAAACTGGAGCATATCCGGGCTGTGTCAAGGCGATAAACATAGGGAAACGAGAAGAGGAAGGGGGAGAAAGAGAAAACGAGGACGAGAAACATGGGGAGAGAGAGAAAGAGAGGATGGAGAGAGAGAAAGAGAGGTTAGAGAGAGTGGAAAGAGAGGAGAGGGAGAGATGAAGGGATACAGAAGAAGGGAGAGGGATATGGAAAGGGAGAGGGAGAGGGAGTACACTTTTTGGCCAAGTGTTATTTTACACGTGTGACGTTTTGTGCAACACATTTAGCAAAAGATAACTTTAATTTCCCTGGATCGGATACAACCCTCATGCAACCAATTACAATGCATATACTACGTTCAATTTTAGAGCAGACATAGCACCCTTTTATTTTAAAGGATACATGATTTCAATCAAATATATTCCCAGCGGCGTGATGGTAATACCAATCCCGTAAGTCCATGTTTTATGTCTCTCTCCTTGTTCGAAAATAATATCTAGTTCAATCCATCCCACATTTTCAAATAATCCGCTACGCCCAGCTGCTACAACCTCGTGTGGCAATGTAAAAATAAAAGTCAAATTCATGGTCTTTCTGAAGTGTCCCATAACAGAGGCATGGAATCAAAAAGACAGTTTTACAATGCATCGTTGTATGAGCGGGCTTTCTATAAACAGCAGGACGTCTGGTAGACCTGCTATTAAACAAGATCACAGCGAGAGTATCATTGTGGTTTCTCCACCTCCTTCTAACGAGTAAACTATCTCGCCGCTTTCGCCTTTTCCGGATCAAATTTGTTTTATGACTCAATCTGAAGCTGAGATCATTAGTACTGAAGTTTTTACTGCGTCTCACATACAAATTTCAGGTCAGTGAAATCCAACAGTCAACACAGTTAAATCCGACGAAATATGCGGTCTAAAAACGCCAAATTATTTGGACAAATAAACAGTTTGTGAAGTTAACTGCTGAGCAGATTTTAGATGGCAATCTGGAGTGACCCTCTGTTGAATCTGCGAAACACTCCCCTTCCTGATCAACGTGATTAACGCACATTCACGCTCACATTGCATTTAGTGCAGGGTCACGTTAATGTCACGAGAGAAAATAGAGCAATACAAAACAAATAAATACATAAATACTTAAATAGTAAATAGCAACTTCAAAAAACCTTTGGAAGGGGACAATCCCACGATGTAACAATAACATAATATTTTTTCAACGGCTTTTAGAGCCAATACAATGTACACAACAGTACACGGCACAATTTGCAGTGTCGCCGAGTGAAAATTAGTTAACTTTCATTAGAAGCGGCTCTCCTGACACTGGTGAATCACAATTATTTTTAGAAATTCAATTTATGTAACGTTACTCCGGCGGGGTAACAACAGCGACCATGCCACACATTTAAGTTCACATATGTTAACATGCAAAACTTATACAACACCTTTCCCGGTTTTCAGGATTTGTATGCAACACTTGGCTCAGTCTGTGGTACTGTGGTGTGGTAAAAGTACGGCGGAACAGTATCTCAGTGTTTTGTCAGTCATCACAGTGTATGTCTCCGGGTCTACTTAAAGTCGCCATAAGCGACGGCGCGCGTGCACGTGTGCGTTTGTGAGCATAGTGTCAGGGTACAGTTGCTTTGTACTGTTGCTATTTTTAATCTGTACTGTTGCGTCGCCGCGCTGTGTTGCTATGTTTCTACTTAAGTGGTTGCTGTAACATGAGTTGTATTTTGCAGTTTAAATACGTTTGATGTTCATGCAAAAAATCGCTTATATGAGCCGCAGTCTCCCAGGTTGCTACTGCCCAGTGCTCACACACCAATATATATTTTTATATTATGCATGAACTATGCGTCGAACAGTGTCACACATGCACTTAGCCAGGATTTTATCAGAAGGGGGGGCGGTACGGCGGAAGCAACGGCGTATTTTATAAATCAGCCAAAGGGAGCGGCCACACACTGGCGGATCCAGATTCTCCGTTCGTGGGGGGGGGTCTTTTGAGGCAAAGTATCCCTTATTTCTATGCAGATTTGGGTCAATCATCTTATTTTGGTATATGAGCTTTAAAAATACATTTTTGAGGACAAAAATAACTTTTTATGAGGGAACTCACTTTTTGGAAGTTTTGTTTTTGGGGAAATCAACTTATTTTTCCCTCCGAAAAACAACAACTCAACAACGCGATATTCCGAAGCATATTATACACATATAAGAAATAATATCGTTTATCTCATACCAACTGGCAGGGGCGTCACCGATAACTCTTCCCCAGATTCCTGTGAGGGAGGGGGTATCTGCCTCTGATGCCCCCTGGATCCGCCAGTGGGTCCACATGCTGTAGCACAGTTCACGATTAAGAAATCCAGGAACTATATAGACAATACTTGTCATCAAACTGGTTACATTATCAGTAAAAACAAATTTTTTCGTGGTTATCTTGAAAAATTACACACAAATAGTGTTCGTGCCGAATATATTGTGTTCGTTCGTGCATAGTTGTGTTCGTTCGTGTTCGAGCACAGTTTTACTGCGCGTTATTGTGTGCTGCTGCTGTGTGCTGTGATGTGCTGTGATGGCTGCTGTGCTCAGTGGTGTTGTGTGCCGCTGTGTGCCGCTGTGTGCTGCTGTGTGCTGCTGTGTGCTGCTGTGTGTTGCTGTGTGCTGCTGTGCGCTGCTGTGTGCTGCCTGTGCGCTGCTGTGTGCACCGCAGTGTGCTGCCTGTGTGCTGCTGTTCGCTGCTCTGTGCCGCGGTGCGCTGCTGCGGTCCGCGGTGCGGGTCGGTCGCGCAGGACACGGTCACGCTCGGCGGACGATAGGTCGGCGGACGGCGGGTCATCACCAGCCCTCTGTCCTGACTCAGCATTCTCCTGCAGGCCGACCAGCCGACTGAACAGTGGCCAATTGTGGGCAGGGGCCGTGACGGCTCAGCTGGACATCCCAGGCACACAGAGACAGGACAGTGCCCCCAACCATCCGGACATCAGACACACTGTCTCCGGACACCGGCTACAGGGACAGGACATACAGACAGGGCAGTGGCCTCAACCCTCCGGACATCAGAACACTGTCTCCGGACAACGGCTACTAGGACAGGACATACAGACAGGACAGTTCCCCAGCCTCCGCGACATCAGACAAACTGTCTCCAGACACCGGCTACAGGGACAGGGACATTGACAGAACAGGACAGTGCCCCAAACCCTCCCGGACATCAGGACAACACTGTCACGGACACCGGCTACAGGGACAGGACATACAGACAGACAGTGACCTCAACCCTCCGGGACATCCAGACACCACTGTCCCCGGACCACCGGCTACAGGGACAGGACATACAGACAGGACAGTGTCCCCAACCCTCCGGACATCAGAACACACTGTCTCCGACACCGGCTACAGGACAGGACATACAGACAGGAGTGTCCTCAACCCTCCGTACATCAGGGACACACTGTTCCCGGACACACCGCTACAGGGACAGGACATAAGACAGGACAGTGACCCCAACCCCTCCGGACATAGGACCACACTGTCTCTGGACACCGCTTACAGAGACAGGACAAACAGACAGGACAGTTGCCCCCAACCCTCCGACAATCAGACACACTGTCTCCGGACACCGGATACAGGACAGACATACAGACAGGGACAAGTGCCGCCAACCCTCCGGGACCATCAGACAGCACTGTCTCCGGACACCGGCGTACAGGACAGGATTCTACAACAGACATGGACCTCAACCCTACGGCACATCAGACACACTGTCACCGACACCGGCTACAGGGACAGGACATACAGACAGGACAAAGTGCCCCAACCCTCCGGACATCAGACACACTGTCTCCGGACACCGGAATACAGGGACAGGACATTACATACAGGACAGTTGCCGCCCAACCCTCCGGACATCAGACACGCACTGTCTCCGGACACCCGGCTACAGGGACAGACATAACAGACAGGACAGTGCCCCAACCCTCCGGACATCAGACACACTGTCTCAATGGACACCGGCTACAGAACAGGACAATACAGACAGGACAGTACCCCAAACCCTCCGGACATCAAAACCACCGCTCCAACACCGGCGTACCAGGGACAGGAATATACAGGGACAGGACAGTGTGTCCCCAAACCCTCCGGACACCGGATAGGATCTAGGGAACAGACAGGACAGTGCCCCGGGGCACCGGACACAGAGGCAGGATAATATATATGTAGGTATGTGTGACTACTGACTGACTACTGACTCCGTCATCCCAGAGCTGACTGGCATCACAATGGTGCCTCCGAGACTCCACACTTCACCTTTTTTAGCCGAGCGTCCCAATGTCTTGAGACACACACAACAAAGACTGCTACCAACAACCCAAACAACATTTTAAAGGCATCCCAGCTACACATACACCTTATGTAATCAACTTCTTCAAATAACCTTAGTAGGGCTCTGCTAGGACTGCAATTGCACTACCGTCTAGCACACGGACACTGATCACAATCGACTGAACCCGATTGATGTGAAATGGTGTCGTGACGTACCAATGCATTGTCAACTATGCCTTCATGCTGCAATGGCCACCGGTCACCGGGCGATATCGAAACACAAACAGACGCATTGAGACCTACAGACGTCTGTCTACTCAGTGGAAAAAAGAGTCTAATCATGATTTCTGTCTGCACAGGAGGACAGCAATTAAATCGTAACCCAAGTCAAGTTACAGCGTTCGTTGCGGAAGTGAGAGGGGAAACTTTAGGATCGTGCAGTTCCGAAACTGTGTGGACTCTCAAGTCACCTCCTGATTTCTGGTCGTTACCAATCGACGGACGGCGTGAGGGAAACTTGTGCACTCGTTTCTTTCCATGCAAATCAGCGGGTTGTTGCAAATCCCTGGCAGGCATTCCGTGAGGAACATAAAGTTGTTAGCGGTACTTCCGTGCTCATGGGTAATGGGTTTCCTTATTAATTTAAATTGCAGCGAATTGTTTGAGATAAACTGAATGGCAGCTTATTGGCTCGGTTTTCCCCATGATTTGTTTTCGCAAGAGAACATGACATGCATATTGCATAGTAATTTAGAAAGTTGCTGTCTGTCCCTTTTCTTACCTTAACATAGTTAACACTAACAGATAGCCAAATCCAAATGCTTTTTTATTCTGTTTATTTCGTTTTGGGGATATTTGATCGCAAACTGTGATTTAGTTTTACAGTATTACTTAGCAGGTTTGTTAGACATTGGGATAGCATGGAAAAGGACTATCCATCAGATGTTTATAGCCAGACGATTTTTTTTAAAATCGTCATGCTATGGATCCAAATGACTTGCGTTTTGCCAGTACTTCAGCAACACAAATAAGTTGTCAACAAACTCAAAAAGCTTTGGTTCATCGAAGGAGTCGTAACAAAACTTAAGTGGCAGCGTCATTACAGTAATTTCTTAGAAATTGCTCATCACCTAATCATGTTTTTGATATTCAAATATATGTCAGATTATTATAATGCAGATAAACCAGTAAAGTGCTGTAGTGGCGATGAACGAGCGAGCGCGAAGGAAATTTATGGTGAATTTCACCTCAATCGGGCAAGTAGCTTCTGAGATACAAAATAGGGGCGCACGTGTATACGTGCAGAGGCACCCATCCCTGACTTATGGAAAAGTGGCGGCTGAGAGGTCCCTAATCGCACACCAAATTAGAACACAGTCGGCTCAGCCGTTCCTGAGATATATAATAGGGGTGTGCACGACCACGTGCGCACTGTGCACGTGCAGAGCCACCCCACCCGGACCCCTGACTTGTGGAAAGGCGGTGGCTGAGAAGAGAACCACTCACCAAATTCGAACACAATCGGCTTAGTCGTTCCTGAGATATAAAATAGAGGTGTGTACGTGCGCACGTGCAGAGGCACCATACCCTATATTGTGGAAAAGTGGCGGCTGAGGGGCTCCTAACCACACACCAAATTGGAACATAATCGGTTCAGCCGCTTCTAAAATATAGAATAGGGGTGTGCACATGCGCACGTGCAGAGGCACCCGCACCCTACTCCTGACTAGCGGAAAAGCGGCGGCTGAGGGGTCCCTAGCCACACACCAAATTCGAACACAATCAGCTCAGCCGTCGCGGAGTTGTTGCGACAAAATACCTATTTCAGCACCCCTCACGCGGCACGCGCCAGTCGCCACGCGCAGTGGTAGTCAGTAGTCACCCACATGAGTCGGCACTGACAAAAAACATGATTGATTGGATAGGGCTACTCAGCAAAGAAGTCCGTGTGTCAATCGGACGTGCCGTTGCAGAGATATGAGCTTCTCAAAAGCGTCGCCACGGGTTGGGTCGGGTTGGGTCTGGTTGGGTTGGGTTGGGTTGGGTTGGGCCGCTCGTAATCAGATTTGCGTCATATACCACGTAAAGACGAACGAGCGATTCGCGCTCGCTCGTAACAATTCTGAGACGTTCAACTTAGGCATTATGTGCATGCATTTTAAACAACTATGCAGGCATAACTATATGTATAGCACCAAACGTGTCCTTTTTCTTCCAAAGAAACTCATAATTTGTGATGATGTTTACTGTTTATATTCAGTTACATATTAATAACCAGTTACTGTTATTAATCAGTAACTCTTACTGTTACTGATTTATAACATATTTTCATGGACGAACCGCATATTGAGTCAACAGTGTAGGTATTTTATTATATTTTGTAGGAAAAT
>VOPJ01016188.1:0-15780 GCA_014673585.1 Semibalanus balanoides | reverse complement strand
CGGCGCGCGCTCTCACCGAGTCCTCGGACACCTGTGAGATGAGGGACGTCACCGAGGAGGACTGCGGCAGGTGGGAGGAGGACGACTTCCGCCGGCGCTCCCGCGGAAAGCAGTTGTTCGGCACGTTGATGGCGCATCGCTTGTGGAAGTTCTTGCTGCACCCTGACGGTACGAGAGCGATGGTGAGATTCGAGATGGAAATGGCGCAGTAACAAGTAAGCGGCACCCTGAGGGTGAAATAAGAAAGGTGAGATATAAGACATAACTACTGTAGTGTACAGCAACACATAAACCACACTCGTCTCCATCAGCATATCCTATGGTATAACAGTGACTGTACTATGATAACAGAACATAAAGGCACATGCTGCTTCCCATCATATAACCTGTTAGTACATTGCTCAATAATTGAAATAACTAACTCGCTAGTACAAGTAAGGGGCCTTTATAAATGGAAGGATGAAACGTAACCCAGAAAGGTAAAACAAAACATATTTAGGCAAAAACACGGATTGCAAAGGATACCATACACATTGCAAATTTATAATATATGTCGTGCTAGTTTATAAGACAGACCCGGTTACCACCAGAGCGAATGACTGGCCCGTGCCACCAGCGCTGCTGTGACGAGCCGTGACCCCACACCCGACTCGGGCGGACGCCCATGGAACATTAGCGTTGCTAGGCAACCTCACAGAACAAAAACACGAGGCCGCACCACAAGTTCGGAGAAGACGAGCCGACATACATAGAACGAGAGTCTACAGAGATTACGTAGGAGAACTACGTTCCACAAACACCACGCAGGTCATGTGGCTTTCGAAAAACATACACAATGTTATGCATCCTCCCCTAAAGAACTGTGGACGGGACTCTTATAGTCGCACCATGCAATGCACCATGAATATAAACATCTAGGGAACTATCAAACCTTCTGCCAAGCTGTCCTAAGCCATCCCTCTGCTAAACTGACCCAAGCCATCCCGTCAATAAATCCTCCTTCTGTTGATCTGTTATGAGCCATCCTACAATCACACTGCGCTGAGCCCTGCTCCTGCTGAACTGTCCTTAGCCAACACGTACAGGCTGATGTGGAAGGCTATGATCCACTTCAATCGTCCATATGATACACCAATACGCTCTCATCTCACCACGTCGCACCCCCCCCCCACTCCCGGAACATGCGCCGTTACAAGACAGGAGAGTTCACGAGCGATGTCACACGACATGAGCATGTGACGTCATCCCATATCCCCGAATCTCGTCCAAACGAGCCGGGTGACGAGGTTATGCCAAGAAGATGCTACCAGAGATAAACGGAGCATTTGTAAAATTATCAAAATGTTTTACAGTGACCTAAATATCTAAATCAATAAAATATCGGACACTTGGGGCTCGTCAAACTACCCTCACATTTCAAACTATTTACCATCCCAAAGCTACATGGCTGACTGTCAGCGAACGTAGCTCAAGTGGTTTGTCCACTGGACCAGCACTTGTCCAACTAGCGTGTGCTGCTGGACTGTTCAGGTAGCTCAGTGGTTTGTCACTGGCACAGCGCTGTCCAACTAGCGTGTGCTGCTGACTGTTCCTCGTAGCTCAGTGGTTTTGTCACTGGACCAGCACTGTCCAACTAGCGTTGCTGCTGGACTGTTCCTCGTAGCTCAGTGGTTTGTCACTGGTACCAGCGCTGGCCAACTAGCGTGTGCTGCTGGACTGTTCCTCGTTAGCTTCAGGGGTTTGTCACTGGACCACGCTGTCCAACTTAGGCGTGTGCTGCTGGACTGTTCCTTCGTAGCTCATGGGTTTGTCACTGACCAGCACTGTCCAACTAGCGTGTGCTGCTGGACTTGTATCCTCGGCTAGCTCAGTGGTTTGTCAACTGGACAGCGCTGTTCCAACTTAGCGTGCTGCTGACTGCTCCTTCGTAGGCTCAGTGGTTTGTTCACTGGGACCAGCACTGTCCAACTAAGCGTGTGCTGCTGGACTGTTCCTCGTAGCCTCAGTGGTTGTCACTGACCAGCGCTGTCCAACTAGCGCTGTTGCTGCTGGACTGTTCCTCGTAAAGCTCAGTGGTTTGCACTGGGACCAGCAACGCTTTGTCCAACTAGGTTGTGCTGCTGGACTGTTCTCGTAGCTCAGTGGTTTTACTGGAACCAGCACTGTCCAACTAGCTGTGTCCCTGCCTGGACTTTCCTTCGTAGCTTCAGTTGTGTTCACTGACCAGCGCTGTCCAACTAGCGTGTGCTGCTGGACTGTTCCCGTAGCTCAGTGGTTTTGTCACTGGGACCAGCGAGCTCCAACTAGCGGTGCTGCTGGACTGTTCCTTCGTAGCCCTAGTGGTTTGTCACTGGACCCAGCACTAGTCCAACTAGGCGTGTGCTGCTGGACTGCTCCTCGTTAGCTCAGTGGTTTGTCACTGGACCGAGCACTGTCCAACTAACGGTGCTGCTGACTGTTCCTCGTTAGCTCAGTGGTTTGTCACTGACCAGCGCTGTTCCAACTAGCGTGTGCTGCTGGACTGTTCCTCGTAGCTCAAGTGGTTTGTTCACTGGACCAGCACTGGTCCAACTAGCGTGTGCTGCTGGACCTGTTCCTCGTAGCTCCAGTGGTTTGTACTGGACCAGCACTGTCCTAACTAGCGTTATGCTGGCTGGGAAACTGTTCCTTCGTAGCTCAGTGCGTTTGCACTAGACCAGCCACTGTCCAACTAAGCGTGTGCTGCTGGGACGTGTTCCTCGTTACCTCAGTGGTTTGTCACTGGACCATGCACTGTCCAACTAGCGTGTCCTGCTGACTTGTTTCCCGGTAAACGTAGCTCAGTGGTTTGTCACTGGACCAGCACTGTCCAACTAGCGTGTGCTGCTGGACTGTTCCCGGTAGCCATATGACTGTGCCAGCTCTCTCTCTCTCGGCTCTCACCTTCACACTTGAGTCCCTGTCGCACCAGGCCGAACAGCATCTCGCCGCAGTTGTCGCAGAACGTCGGCGACTTGTACGAGTGGATGAAGAGCGCATGGGGCCGCACGTCCAGCGACGCAGACGCCTGCTGCGTGAGGGTCGCTGCAAGGGCAGACAGGGTCAGCCGTCAGGTCACGGTTACACGTCAGGTCACAGCCAAGTCACAATCGGGTCACAATAGGTATAGATCACCATTAAAGGGAGTGTGCCTACTCTTTTGAAATGTCAAATATATTTTTCTTACGGTAAGAAGCTATTGGTTTGATCAATGGTTACGATAACATTCACGTCTGGAGCCCCTTTAGTTGAGTTTTTACTTATATTCTGTTTTGCATTTGTTTTGTTTCAAAACTCAATACACGATCGTCACTATAAAACAGAGTAACAAAGATGTTACCTTATAATGGCGCACCAAAGACGATACACAAACCTATACAGAGCAATGTAGGGTTTGTTTATAGTTATCAGGCCTGATCGGCAGCTGTTATCAGTGCTCAAGAGTTTGTTTTCTATTGGCCAGAGCACGGATTATTGCTATAACGGATGGGATTCACGGGCGAATTTGGAGACTATTGCCAACCCTGGCGGCGGATGACGAACTAAAAGGTCAGAGGGATTGGCGGCGCATCCGCTGTACAACCGTACGTATTTTCGTGTTTCTCTTCGTGATTTACGGGTCAAATATCCGCTTGTTTGAGACGCTGAAAGTATGTGATTTCCATTTTCATGCAACCCTGTAGTATCATGTAATCCATTGAGAAATCAAATAGGGCGTCTGCTTTTTTCTTGTAAAGGAGGTTATAATGCAGCTGAAGTGTGAACTGCGGCCTGCGCGTGATTTCGCTTGTGTACAGTAGAGAAGTTTTTCTCAATTTGATAGAGTTAAGTTTAAAATTTTGCGGAACGATATAATCTCCATGTGATGTGCATAACGATGACATGACTATTCAAACAGTCAAACTTTGTGCCTAGTTCAGTTAACTACTGAGTTCAGTTAACTACTACGGGGACGCCAGTTTCGCCTGACATGTCCTTGAGAAACAGGTCATAGGTCACGGGTCATGAAAGTAGAAGTTAAAAAGTTTTCAGAGTTTATGTGTCAAATTGTTCAAAAAGTACGGTACTGAAAGTTTCATTGCGATCGGTCAAAAAACTTCGGGAGTTATTTGGGAAAAAATCGAGGGATAAGTGGCATCCACCCCGCTACCGGGCGATGGTTAATGCGAGGCTCGAGCCGACTGTTGGTACATGGGAGTCCGCCGGGATGGTTGGCGACTAGATTAAAAGTTCTGGCAAAATCGATGTTGTAGCACCTACAGGTGTTTTCTTTTCCTGCAACCACGGCAAAATGGCCCGTAAGTGTCTTTTTTTCCCGATCCCTGCTAAGCCTTAGTGGACGGGCGCTAAGCGCGATCTTCCTTATGAAAAAAATCACCTTCTCCCCCGTCATCCGCTAGAGGCGCTAGCAATCGACCGCGTGGTCGCAAAAAAAAAAAAAACATCACAGTGCCGACACGGAGTTTCCAATCCGTATATTACAATAATCCCGTGGCCAGAGCTAACAATATATGCTAGCGTTTTGTAAATTTTAGAGCAATGCTTCTAGTAGCGAAAGCTCTCTGGCGTATATCAATAATTAAGTCTCCGTCGGAATGTGATTGGCTGACTTTGGAATATTCTCAGCAACGTTAAGGGAAAATTCTGGGAAAATGAACAAGCCAACATGGCTAAATCAAGAAAATATGTTCTACAGGACTAGTGTCAACAACTCCACATGACGAATGCTGAGAAGGCACACTCCTTTAAGGTTGCAAACAGCCATACCAGTTAAGGCATAACACAACGGACGCTCAACTCGTTCAGCACGACAGAAGTAGTGTGTGTGTGTGTGTGCTGTGTGTGTGTGTGTGTGTGTGTGTGTGTCTTAGATCCGCTGCTGGCACTGGTGGTGTGTGTGTGTGTGTGTGTGTGTGTGTGTGTGTGTGTGTGTGTGTGTGTGTGTGTCGTGTGTGTGTGTGTGTGTGTGTGTGTGTGTGTGTGTGTGTGTGTGTGTGTGTGTGTGTGTGTGTGTGTGTGTATGCTGCGGTACAGACATGCGGACAGTGTTGGTGGGTACGTCAGCGGGTAGTGGTGTACCTGCCCCGGGTGGTTCGTAGGCTCAGCAGCCGTCACGGGCCAGCGGAGGGCAGCCGGTGGTCACAGCAGCCGTCACGGACCAGCAGTAGCCCCAGCATCGTGCCACCGAGCCACCATCCGTGGCTGCCCGCCGGCCAGAACCCCTCACACGTCCGTGTCGGTCGAGTCGAGAGGCGGCTCGGCTCGCCGCTCGGTATGTGCTCCTGATGTCAATGACCTGATAGAGCTTCTCTGAACTGACGGCCGGGGGTAGCCAGCTGGCTGTCTGTCCGCGGCACTCGGCAGACAATCTCAGCCGCAGCCCAGCAACGTGCCGCCCAACTGGCGACGTGTGTCGCACGTTACCCGCTCCTCGCATAGCGATCGATATCTCACCGCTAATCCAGCGGCCACTCGGGCATTAGCCGCTCAGAGTCAAGTTCCCACAAACGCTGCACAGATCTCGGCTCGATCGGCTGAGTTGCGGCGGCGGCCAGGCACGAACGAGGCCGGCGGCGTGACTCGAAACTCGTCTCCTCGCTCCCAGTAATGAGGAGGCTTCGCTAACAGCTCAGGAGCGCCGGCACCCGCGGCCGCTCAGCGAGCTTCGGGCACTGTTATAGCCTCGTTCCCGATCGGCTAAATCGGTTCGCCACGAAGTAGCGTATTTCACCACCAGAACGACACAAAAGGCAAATGTCGCCGGTTTAGATTGGCATTTGCGGCCGAATGGACCACAGCTCGGCCAGATCAAACGGGGATCAGGGATACTACATCACACAAACTGTGGAATGATCTGCCTTTGTGTAGCCAGTTGCGACCGACGGGGCCGCCCAGTAATGTAGTGTTACTAAATATAACCTATCCACATGTCTGGGCTTTTCGAGGTCATCGTCATACAGGAATATACAATAAGACAATGTAGCCACACACTCACACACACTCACGCACACAGTGGCTAAAAGTAGGTAAACATCATAAATGACGTTCGAAACACGATACAAACGGTATGAACCGTAAACAGCAGCCTATAAGCCATCATTCTGGTCACGCGGCCGATACGCCAACAGGCGGTCAGGGCCCGTCGGGAGCGACCGGACTGGATCAGCTGCTGGTCTCACCGCCAGCAGACGTCAGGGCAGGTGGAAGCACCGGACTGGATCAGCTAGCTGTTAACGTCTCACCCGCAGCAGGACGGTCAGGGCCCGTCGGGAGCGACCGCGACTGGATCAGCTGCTGGTTCACCGCCAGCAAGACGGTTCAGGCGTCGGGAGCGGACCGACTGGATCAGCTGCTTGGTCTCACCGCCAGCAGCGGTCAGCGGCCCGTCGGGAGCGACCGGACTGGATCAGCTGCTGGTCTCAACGCCAGGCAGGACGGTCAGGGCAGGTCGGTGAGCGCACCGGACTGGCATCACCCGCCTCCGCCTTGGTCTCACCGCCAGCAGACGGTCATGGGCAGGTACGGGAGCGACCGGACTGGGATCAGCTGCTGGTCTTCACCGCCAGCAGACGGTCAGGGCAGCGTCGGGAGCGACCGGACTTGGATCAGCGGCCTGGTCTCACCGCCAAGCCAGACGGTCAGGGCAGGTCCGGGAGCGACCGGACTGGAATCAGCGGCTGTCTTCACCGGCCAGCAGACGGTCAGGGGCAGGTCGGGAGCGACCGGACTGGATCAGCTGCTGGTCTCACCGCCAGCAGACGGTCAGGGCAGGTCGGGAGCGACCGGACTGGATCAGCGGCTGGTCTCACCGCCAGCAGACGCCGGTCGACGGCGATCGCTACCAGCGTGTTGAGCCGGCTGGGCGGCGGCGTAGTGGTCGTGGCGGCGGTGGCGGCGACTGACAGGCCGCCCTCAGGACAGGCTCGCAGCCAGCCAGCCAGCCGGTGGCGCGCGGCCGCCAGCCTTTCCGGGAAGCTTGGGTGTATGAACGTCAGGCAGTGCGGCTCAGCTGTCTCAGCGTATTCAGTCTCCGGGCCGAGTCAGGCGGTCTCAGCGCTGTTGGTAATCACATCGGAGCGGCTGGTCCACCCTCCGATCTCAGACCTGCCACCACCATCTCAGATCTGCCACCGCCACTGTCTGCCGCTAGGTCCGTCCCCAACGAACGTCGACGCAGACTAGCTTCTCATCCGGTATTCCGCTAGGCATAGCTATTCGACGCCGATCAATGGTTAGGACCGCCTGACGAGCATAGCGCCGAGCATAGGCAACATCAGACTGGTCTCCAGCACAGTACCGTCCGACCCGACAGTACGGGGCGGCCGGTACTGGAACGCGCCAGGGCAACATCAGCTGTCTCCAGCACAGTACCGTCCGACCCGACAGTACGGGCGGCCGGTACAGGACGCGCAGGCAACATTCAGGCTGGTCTCCAGCACAAGTACGTCCGACCCGACAAGTACGGGTGCGACCTGGTACTTGCGAACGCGCCAGGCAACATCAGACTGGTCTCCAGCACAGTTACCGTCCGACCCGACAGTACGGGGCGGCCGGTACTGGACGCGCCAGGCCAACATTCAGACTGGTCCCAGCACAGTACCGTCCGACCGACAGTACGGGGCGGCCGGTACTGGGAACGCGCCACGCAACATCAGGTGGTCCTCAGCACAGTACCGTCGACCCGACCCAGTACGGGGCGGCCGGTTTTCTGGAAGCGCCGCCAGGCAACATCAGAACTTGGTCTTCCAGCACAGTCCGTCCGACCCGACAGTACCGGCGGCCAAGGTACTCGCACCAACGCGCCAGGCAAACACAGGCTTGGTCTCCAGCACAGTACCGTCCGCCGACCCGAACAGTACGCGGGCGCGCCGGTACTGGACGCCGCCAGCAACATCAGACTGGTTCTCCAGCATCGAGTACCGTCCGACCCGGACACAGTACCGGGCGGGCCGGTACTGGAACGCGCCAGGCAACATCAGACTGGTCTCCAGCACAGTACCGTCCGACCCGACAGTACGAGGCGGCCGGTACTGGAACGCGCCAGGCCGCGGCCCTGGAGCGCGCCAGGCCGCGGCCATGTCTCCCACGCACAGCACGCGGCAGACACGGCCCGGCACCACGGCACACAGTCACAGCGATCAGTTGGCCGGCGGCTGACCGGGTCGAGACTGAGGAGCTGCGGACGCCACCGGCACCACGCAGCCGGTACTGCGGTACTGTGGAGCCCTCCGGACAGGCGGCTGGGCGCACATACAGGGCAGAGCAACAGAGGTAGTGTCAGAGGCAGTGTATGTGTGTGGGTTGGTGGAAAGGGGGGCAGGAGTACTGTGGAGCCTCCGGACAGGGCGGCTGGTCCGCACTACAGGGGCAGAGCCAACAGACGGTTTAGTGTCAGATGGCAGTTGTGTGACTGTGTGTACTACTGTGTGTGTTGGGTGTTGTTGTGTGTGGGGGGGGGGCGGACAAGCGGTACTGTGGAGCCCTCCGGACAGGCGGGCTGGGCCCGCACTACAGCGGGCCGAGCCAACAGAAGGTAGTGTCAGAGGCAGTGTGTGTGGGGGGGGGGGGCAGGCAAGGTACTGTGGAGCCCTCCGGACAGGCCGCGTCGGCGCGCACTACAGGGTAGGAGCCAACAGAGGTAGTACTGTCAGAGGAGAGCAGTAGTGCTGCTGCTGGGTGTGTGGGGGGGGGGGCAGCCGGCACTGTGGAGCCTTCCAGACAGGCAAGCTCGGGCGCACCATCAGGGGCAGGAGCCAACAGAGCTCATTCAGAGCAGTGTGTGTGTGGTGGGGGGGGGGGGGGGCAGGCGGCACTGTGGAAGCCCTCCGGAAGACGGCTGGGCGCCACTACAGGGGCAGAGCCAACCGAGGTATGTGTCAGAGGCAAGGTTGTCCCGGTGTGTGTGTGTGGGTGTGTGTGGGGGTGGGAGGGCAGGCGCACTGTGGAGCCCTCGGACAGGAGCGGCTTGGCGCCACCACAGGGGCAAGAGCCAGCAGAGGTAGTGTCAGTACCGGCAGTGTGTGTGTGGGGGCGGGGGGGAGGGGGCATGCGGCACTGTGGAGCCCTCCGCGACAGGCGGCTGGGCGCACCACAGGTTCAGAGCCAGCAGAGGTAGTGTCAGAGGCAGTGTGTGTGTTGGGTGGGGTGGGGGGGGGGGCAGGGGGCAGCGCGGCACTGTGCGAGCCTTCCAGACAGGCGGCTCGGGCGCACTACAGGGCAGAGCCAACAGACGGTAGTGTCAGAGGCGTGGTGTGTGGGTGGGGGGGGGGGGCAGGCGGCACTGTGGAGCCCTTCCGGACAGGCGGCTGGGCGCACTACAGGGGCAGAGCCAACAGAGGTAGTGTCAGAGGCAGTGTGTGTGTGTGTGTGTGGGGCCGGACAGGCGGCTGGGCGCACCACAGGGGCAGAGCCAACAGAGGCGGTGTGGAGCGGAGCGGCATGACTCAGTGACCTTGTGTACTGCTACTGAGTGCTGGCGGTAACCGTGCATACCAACTGCTACCGAGCGATGCGTCAGAAGGCCAACTATCACGAGGCGGACGAAACGAACAATAGCCGCTGTTGTTGCCACTAATTAACAAAGCTGGTAATGGAAAGTGAGAAAAACCGGTTAGAAGCATAACAATTGGCGATGTCCCAGCCTGAAACGCACTTATGTCCCAGAACAGCTACGTGCCCGTTCCAGGAGCCTCCTGCCATCGTTAAATAAGCATCAGGTTTCGAGCAGTTCGTCGGGGCAAGTGAGGTGAGGTAGTGAGGTATCAAGTGAGGTACACCGGAGCGGAGTGGCAGCCATTGCCAGCTGAGCCCGGCCACCTCGTCACTGGGCTTCTAGAACGCTGTACGCCACCGCCCAGTGCCCCTGTGACCCGACAGTGGTCCACCTGGCCCGCGGGCGTCACCTGAGGAACGCTGCCATGTGACCCGACAGTGGTCCACCTGGCCCACGGGCGACACATGAAGAACACTGCCGTGTGACCCGACAGTGGTCCACCTGGCCCACAGGCGTCACCTGAAGAACACTGCCGTGTGACCCGACAGTGGTCCACCTGGCCCACGGGCGTCACCTGAAAAACACTGCCGTGTGACCCGACAGTGGTCCACCTGGCCCACGGGCGTCACCTGAAAGTGGTCCACCTGGCCCACGGGCGTCACCTGAAGAACACCACCACAGAACACCGACCACAGCCAGCCAGCGCCTCCTCCCCCGCAACGGCAGCCCGTTACGACGAACCCCGCCTGGCCACCTCTTCAGTAGCCAGTCAGCTGTCTGCAGTCCGCAGACTGGCCGGTATGACACGTATGTAGGTAGCTTGACACTGGGTCTATGCTGGCTGAGAGCAGCGGGTGAGGAGACTCACCGCTGATGACGATCTCCACGAGGCTGTGCGCGCTGACATCGGTGACAGAGTTGATGAGCTGCAGCACGGCCGACGCCGACGGGTCGTGCCGGAACAGCAGCAGGTTCTCCGGCAGACGCTGGATCCCATTGTCTGGCCTCTGGAAACACACGGCCAAGTACAACACGTCAGCGTGCGTCGGACCAGCAGACGCTGGATTCCATTGTCTGGCCTCTGGAAACACACCATCAAGTATAACACGTCAGCGTGCGTCGGACCGGCAGACGCTGGAATTCCCATTGTCTGGCCTCTGGAAACACACCGTCAAGTACAACACGTCAGCGTGCGTCGGAACGGCAGACACTGGATTCCATTGTCTGGCCTCTGGAAAACACACATCAAGTATCAACACGTCAGCGTGGTCGGCCGGCAGACTCTGGATTTCATTGTCTGTCCTCTGGAAACACACGTCAAGTACAACCGTCAGCGTGCAAGTTCGGGACCGGCAGACGCTGAATCCCATTGTCTGGGCCTCTTGGAAACACACCTGTTCAAGTACACACACTTCGCGTGCGTCGAACAGCAACACTGGATTCAATTGTCTTGGCCTCTGGAAAACACAACGTTCAAGTACAACACGTCAGCGTGCTCGGGAACGGCAGACCACTGGATCAATTTGTCTGGCCCTTGGAACACACGTCAGTAAAACACACGTCAGCGTGCTCGTGACCGGCAGACGCTGGATTCCATTGTCTGCCTCTTTGGCAAACACTACCGTCCAAGTACCAACTACGTCAAGCGGTCTGCGTCCGGACCGGCAGAGACGCTGAATCCCATTGTCTGGCCTCTGGAACCACACCGTCAAGATACAACACGTCCAGGTTGCGTCGGAACGGTGCAAGACACTGGCATTTCAACTATAGTCTGGCCTCTTGAAAAACACCTCAAGTACAACCGTCAGCGTGCGTCGGAACCGGCAGACACTGGATCTCAATTTCTGGCTCTGGAAACACACCGTCAAGTACAAGTCAGGCGTCAGCACGCGCGCAGCTGCACACAATGCAAATTGTAGACCGCGACATGCAACAACACACTCGGTTCTACCAAAGTCGGGTATACTAAATAAACAGTAGCGCAACACTGATGGACATGTTACACAATAACGTGTCAAAGGAGTCCTACATGCAGTTTGAAGAGCAGCAGGAAACTTGTTCATCGTTGACAATTGGAAGATGCGTTTCACACGGCAATGAGTGACAAAGAACTTGCTATTCAGCACTGAGTTAAACACAAGTGAAATACGACCAGCAGAGAACCAATCCTAGATCTATGTTGAAAATTGTTCCGTATAATTCGTTACGTTTCTTTATCTGAATTGTTAACTGATTTCCCAACTCAGGTAAGCTGGGAAGATATGTTTATCACCACCGTAGCATCGCAGTCACGCGCGTCAAATCGCCTATATCTGCGCCAGACGACCTCTCTGAGTACTGTGCCAGATAGCAGATTCGAACCGGCAAATAAGTGTCAGCGACACTTTGTGCCGGGAACTTGGCTGTGAGACTCAAGTTCCCGGTAGGTTTATTAGCTTCCAACACTGAGCACAATGCCAGTGTTCAGGAATGTAGCAACGTCACGAAAAGTCACGAAAAGCCAGTGCAACTTTGATCTCGTCTTGAGAGAAACCCCAACCCCATGCAATATTTATTTGCAGATTTGGGCTCTTCTGGCTTTGGTGAATCTTTGCCATGAAACATTTCCTCGACGCTACGCAAAATAAACATTTCAGCAAAACAAAACTTGGCCGAAAAGTTCCAGCGCCTATGGCCGTGTTGTCCAGCCGCGCCTGTAACTACATACACCGTAACAGAGGCAGTGTCTGATCGGCTACTGCCGGCCAAACACCAGAAATATTCCGAGCGTTCGTTACAAACAAACCAGCATCAGACCGAGCGGTGCAACATTTTCAGCGGGCCACTGACGTCACGCCATCCCGATTTATGGCAAATAAATATACCGCGGCGGACCAGCACGGCCAAGTTCGCCGCTCGACGGCCGCTGCCGGCCGCAGTGTAGCAGTGCCAAGCCCACAGCCCTGCTAAGAGTCACACATACCTACTGCCGGCCGCAGTGCCAAGCCCACAGTCCTAAGGCAAACCTCACACCAAGGTAACTTGTTGCACTTTCTTTGAAGGACGACAGACCTGCTGCACGCAGTACAGGGTCGGCAGGGGCGACAGAAACGCATTGTCCACAGGACGACGCATTGTGCCGAGTGCATCTGTGCGCGGCCGCCGGAGGTCATCGAGCATACCTGGCGCAGTGCAGCTGAAGTGGGCAGACTGTTCATCCATGATAGCGTGTTGACCTGTCCGGGGCCCACACTAACCAACTGCCGTGAGCGCAACACATCTTACTAATGCCGCCGTACTGCATATTGGTGCAGTACGGCGTCCTGCAACACTTCTGGAACCCGGGATCGAACCGAGACTTTCATATCATCAGCCTGGCGCTCCAACGACTGGGCTTTGTTGACAACGAGATAGGACGAACCGAATGCCGTGGTTACAGAAGTCCACCATTCTGAGCACTCCATTCACGGCATGCCGTATTATCGCATTCACGGCACTAGGTAAGATGGGACCCAGGCGTCGTTCGTAAAGCGCTGGTCTCTGCCGCCGTTCCGAGGGAACTCTGCCCCGATCCTCCGACGCTCCGCCTGCCCGCAGGCCAGCAGCGGACGGCGGCGGGGCGGGCGGTGTGGTGTGTGCGTGTGTGTGTGTGTGGCGCTCCGCCTTGCCACGCCAGCCAGCCAGCAGCGGCGGCGGCGGCCTGCATAGTGCATACCAAAGGCATGTTTTGTACACGGCCACTTCATCAGTAACGGAACACGGCCACGGCACGACAGTGGAATGCCATTTCCTCGTTATCCGCCACCGCGTGAGCGGCGTTGAGCAAAATGACGGTCAGTGGCCAATGGTCATCCCTGCGAAACCCGTTCCCGCCCCGGACTCCGGGCAGAGCAGCCGGCCGTAAGGTCTCTACCCGCCCCGGACTCCGGGTAGAGCAGCCGGCCGTAAGGTCTCTACCCGCCCCGGACTCAGGGCAGAGCAGCCGGCCGTAAGGCTCTACCCGCCCCGGACTCGGGCAGAGCAAGCCGCCGTAACGTCTTCTACCCGCCCGGACTCGGGCAGAGCAGCCGGCGTAAGTCTACTACCCGCCCCGGACTCCCGGGGCCAGAGCAGCCGGCCGTAACGTCTCTACCCGCCCAGGACTCCGGGCAGAGCACGGAGCAACATACGACGCCGGGTGTTCCGCCGGTACCCAGCCTGACGCTTTCCTCTGAGGACAGGTTGCGCTGAACGCTGCGGTATGCAGGAGCGTCTCACGTCACCTGTTCCGGGACGACGAAACTGACCACTGACAGCGCCATGTCACTTCTAAACAATTCGAGACGGAAATGCAGAGGGCCGGCTGACGGAAAGACCAGGAGCGAGACTTTTTTGAAAATAATTGCGGGTTGCACTTATGTGTAAGAGCCCCATTGTTACTACATCACGTCATAGCGTAATGTTAAAATCCTCAATATTTGGTGTTGTGGACTACAACCACAATACATTAGGATATCACCCATGGAAAGACAGATATCACATGCAGAAGGAAGACCAATTCGGTGTCTTAAGAGTTGAAGAGACATTTGAATGGAGTTTCGGCTAAAAACAGAGGGTTGACGACAAAAATATGTCCTGAGGGCGCTAAAACGATAGGTGCTGAGTTTATGGGATCCCACGCCCATTTTTTAAAAATAAGATCCAGGATTAAAGTCTGAAATTAAAATAACCTTGTAATTGCATTACTCTATAACTATCCTACATCACCGCCCAGCGCGAGCCGGCCGGGGTCGCGGCGCGGTGACACCTGCCACAAAGAGCCACTATCGACACCCACCCGTCCACCCCGCCTGTCTGTCAGAGGGCGCACCAGCAGCTCGACTCGAGCCTCATGTATCCGACATGACCTTTATCCAGCTGGCTAGCTAAGGGCCACTCCCGCGCAGAACAGTCAGGTGAGCCATTCTGACATTAACCGAATGGGCCGCCACCGCTGGAGCGCCCGCACCAACGAGACCAGAGCGAAACTTATAGCCGCGTAGGCAATGGATCGCCCACTGCCGACGATGGATGTACAATGCATGTATCATGCAGGCTCAACTGGAAATGGTGGTGTCGCGGCTATCACCTAGAGTGAGCGGAAATGGCGTTGCAATAACAGCTTGTGACAGGCTGCGCCGAGACACGCCGCAGTGTTAAGCGACCGGCCGGTCTCAGAGCGTGTCAAGTCTGACGAAATGGTAGGTAACTGCCGCCTGCGAGGATACCCAACTCGCGTGGCAACGGTGCGATGTCACATAGCCTCGCTCTGCGACTCAATACACGCCGAATGTGACAATGAAATGCATCACCGAACGCATTACGGAGCTGGGGAGTAAGTATGCTGTCTGCGCTTAATATAGCTCGCTAAGCCGCGAATACAGATCGCAAAAAATACTATGCCATCTTTACAATATTGTCAGCAGCTCATAATCACTAAGGGCAAATTCAAGTCCTATGTGGATGTCATTCATACGTGACGTACAGTCCAGCCTGCTATTTCCAGTCATACGAAAAGGATTCGCAAATAACCACCCGATTACAATAGCAGAATGGCTTAACAAAAGCAGCACCCATCAACCGCGTCATCATATCGAAGTCGTACGAATTCCAGCAGTGGTCTGAGCACACCAAACGTGATTAGCGTGTGACCAGCTGCACTTAGGTCACGTTCGGACGCTACATAAGTCACTTACACCCCCAGACGACAGCACCCGATGACAGACAGCACCCGATGACAGACAGGGCCCTCTCAGGATCGGGCTCTGTCTCCTGCCAGGAACAGATCGGCTGGTCCACACCCTCCGGACGACAGCACCCGATGACAGACGGAACCCTCTCAGGATCGGGCTCTGTCTCCTGCCAGGAACAGATCGGCTGGAAGGTCACGTCTCCAGCCGACCCGGTACCGACTGTATCGCACAGCTGGCGTGGATGTCGGCCCCTGCTCCACACAGCTGGTGTGTATGTCGGCCCCTGCTCACACAGCTGTTGTGGATGTCGGCCCCTGCTCCACACAGCTGGTTGTGTATGTCGGCCCCCTGCTCCACACAGCTTTGTGGGTTATGTCGGCCCTGCTCCACACAGCTTGGTGGGATGGTCGGCCTTGCTCACACAGCTGGTGTGGAATGTCGCCTCTGCTCCACACAGCTGGCGTGGATGTCGGCCCCTGCTCCACACAGCTGGTGTGGATGTCGGCCCTCTGCTCCACACAGCTGGTGTGGTATGTCGGCCCCTGCTCCACACAGCTGTTGTGGATGTCGGCCCCTGCT
>VOPJ01016187.1:0-15783 GCA_014673585.1 Semibalanus balanoides | reverse complement strand
CTCCCGCACAGCTCTCCGCAGCTCTCTTTCCCCCTCCAGCCGATACCGGACTAACAAGGCGACTAGTACCTCCTAATGGATGCCAATATTACAGATGCCTCAAAATCACCTCCATTTTCCCCTGCGTTTTGATCATGGTTTGATCACAGGGGTCCACGGGCCATGCCACCTCTTAGGCTCCCCATCCCCCTGAATTCGGCCCAAAGTTGACACATTTCCTGAGATAATAGAAAATCTAAGCAACTTTTACTCAGGGCAGTTTATTTTAAATCAATTATTGATGCTTAAGCCAGCGAAATCTAACAGCTTTTCAGAATTGTGTGAGACTTGGGGCTTGCCCCCCCCCCCCTCCCCTAACTGGCCCAATCCACCCGTTCGTTCTGGATCCGTCCATGGGTTTGATGAAATCTGGCAGGACTTACAGGGACAACCCTCTTCAATTTGTACAAATTTTGTATAACTTTTAGAAAGAAAATTATCACTGAACCTTTTTTCATTACAATAACGTCAACAACATCTGAGCAAGCCTTCTAATGTTTAGAAAGGGGCCTTGGAATGTAGGTTTCATGAAAGAAAGGAGCCTGCCGGGCCGGAATGTTGTTAGATTGGCTTATTCATTTTTTTATAAATGCATTTATTTTAAATTCAACTAAATAATGCAAACAGATATAAACATATATAGCGTTTTTTAAACCTATCTCTATTGATATTCACTCACAAAAAACTAATATTCAAGTCGTATTGGTAATTAGTATTTGTTTTCACCGCCAAGTTCTGTTTTGCACTAAACTAATCATATGTGTAGTTCTCCTCTATTTATGCACGCATATGCTGTCGAATTTGCTGTAGAGTGCAAGGTTTGACCTCCAGAGGTCATCGAAGTGTCACAAAATAGAAGATGTAGGTATCCCCTGTTTTTTTTTTTAATTCGTTGAACAGCTCATTTGCTCTCAAAGGGTCTCAAGCGAATCATTGTCACACCATCTTGCGTCACTGTCAATACATTTATATTCAGAGTTCGAAGGTCAAGGTCACGGAGACGAATACGAAAGCTTTAAGCCAGTGTACCCTCCTTTTTTGTCTCGTTTATTGTTGTATTTGCTCGCAAGGTGCCTCAAATGAGTTTTCGTTATGCCAACTTGCGTTACAGTCAATAAGCCTTCATCAAGAGGTCAAAGGTCAAGGTTGCGGAGACGAATACGAAACTTTTAAGCCGTTGTATTCTCCAGTGTTTTCGTTTACCGTCCGATTTGCTCGCAAAGGGTCTCAAATGAATTGACGTCACGCCAGCTGGCGTTACGGTTAACACATTTTCATCCAGATGTCAAAGGCATGGGTGATAGAGATGAAAAGAGGGTACACCTGCTTAATAATTTCGCATTCGTCACCGTGATTTTGACCTTTGACCTATGGATACACATTAAAGGGACTGTCCCACCTTTTCAAAAGTTATCAAATGTACGCCGCATGTGGTGCTAAATATTAAGTAATTGCTGCCGAACACGATAATGACATTTGTTTCTCACTAACAGTGCTTAATTTCATAAAAAATACGTTTTAATATGTGGGCGGATGACGTCATATGAAGGATTTTTTGGGAAATAGAGAAAACCTTCACGCTGAATGGTCTTGACCTTAGTGTATGGCGTTATGTACAGTCAATGTAAAACAAGGTCGACTTTCACAACATTGGTAAGAGAAGAAGAGAGTATGACATTCATGAAGGAACCCTAATCTAATCATATTAGGTTCTTTGTTTAGAAGATGTCAAACAAACTCAATTTCTTCTGTGATTCGACCTCGGTGGTTGTTTTAACTGTTACCATACATAATTTCATTTGCAGCACGGAAAATGGCTACCTCAACTCAATATAATGTTAAGGTGGGGACAGTCCCTTTAATAAGTGTAAGCGATACAAGTTATTCATGAAAACTTCTTGGGAGAAAATGTCATCGTGCCCTTTGGTGACCTCTGGAGCTTAAACTATTAACCTGAGCTAAAATTTAAGGACACCTATGGGGATTTAATTTTTTATAAAGCTTTCATTTTTTATTTGTTCCTAGCTATCGAAGTCCGCGAGATATTTGTGAACTTCTGGAACAAGTACTGTAATGGGAAAGTTTTATCTTTAATGGCCTCTATAGTATCATTAATACTTTCTTAACTAAAACATGTTCGAAATAATTTCGAATGTCCTTGCCGAGAGTTCTCGAGCTTTTTTCGCGTCTTTTTAGCCTCTTTAGTTCTCGAGTTAGTGGGGGCATTTCGTTTGACCCCCATCAGGTCAAACAAAATGCAAAAAAATAAAAAATCAAACAAAAATTTGACCCCCATCAGAAGTCCACCGCGGCAAGGGTTAAAATTTCGCATTTGTCTCCGTGACCTTGACCTTTGACCTACGAATGTAATTTTATTGACCATGACGCCAGCTGGAGTGACGGTAACTCACTTTAGGACCTTTGAATTGGACGGTTAAAAAAACTAGAGGTTATACCATAATACCTTGCGGCTCTCTTTTGTGACATTTCGATTACCACTGGAGGTCAAACCTGGTTTGACCACCACCTCCCTCAGTCGACGCATAACTATGCACCTGCAAACCGGCGGCCCAAAAACTCACACCGAAAGGTTATCATGACGCAACCCTCACCGCGAAACGACATTACATGAAACACGAGCATTCTCCACCCCGTACCTCTGATAGAGCCGATTTCAAGTCCTCCGAAGACGGGTTTATTAGAGAGCTAGACTTGCACATTCAACAACCCAGTAAATGCTAGGGAACACTGCAACTGTATGATGGTCCGCTGCTCACCAATGTGCGATTGTGAGCAGTTGTGTTCTTCAAAATTATTGTGTTTCCATTGTATGAATGTAATGTTGGCGTTATTTTGTGTTTCATGTAGGAATATTAGATAATGCACTGATTAGGTAACAAATTTGTAAGATGTTTAAGCGATATTAGATGTGAAGGTTATTTTAGAGGTAAAACATGTAACAAGATTGTATTAAAAATGTATTAATGTTCAAATATGGTAATATGTAAAGGAAGTATTACCGAGTCATTATATTGTGTACTGTGTTCTTGCAACATTGAATGCCAAACTTGAAGCTCCCCAGAAAGTGTCGCATGAATTTGGTAATAATTACCTGTATTGCCGCCAACCAACAGAAATATCAGTCTTGATGTCATTGAATTGACGAACTTGTTGACCTATAGTAAATGAATATCTCAAAATTTTATATTGATGGTTTGTACATGAATATCCTCAGAGGAACATTTCAAATGAAGAAAAATTAATAAGCAAAAACTTTGAGGAACACCATACCAAAAAGTCTGATTAACGCCATTTCCGCGGTTGTGTTTAATCGGAATTGTACAGTATATATATATATATATAATATAGCTACTGTATATAGTAACGGTATATGTTATTATATATATAATATATATATATATATATTATATTATATATAAAATATATATAGATATCGTCAAATGGTTTCCCAAAAACGGATCACGGATCCAGTAAAGAAGCTTGATCCCAGAAATACTAAAATCATGCGATCAGTTCATAAATCTCGAGGATTCACCGGGATCGGTAACACAGATACTTAACAGTTTTTAAGGAATTCGTTGGAACCTCAGGGGTAAAAAGTGGGAATTTAGAGTCGAGGCAAACCTCTCGACATGATCAATAGAAATACACATTTTAGGAGCAGAGAGCCAGCGTTGTGCCCAAATTTATGGCTCAGGCCCGGCGGGCCAGAAGCTGTGTCTGAACTCAGGTTTGTCAGTCTCATGCCGGGGTCAGCACAAATTATCAGTTTGTCAAAATGTGATAAATAAATAAAGATAAATATTGTCAGAACTTCCGTGGGTTTAAATCATGGTAAATTATAATACACACACTTTTTATAACATTAGAACACCATCATAACAATACGAATAAGTACGAATAAGGAGTCGCCGGGGCCGACGGGTGCTGCCACATGTGGCCAGGTCTTATGCCGGTGCCAACTCTTTGATAAGCGGTTGCAGTGGCGGGGTAGGTTCCTGTTTTTGGAGATTTTGGCATCTCTGGTAGTCAACATAGCCCCATTTTTTTCGATCTAAAAATATCATCGGATCTGTATCGATCTCAGGAGGTCCCCAATCGGAGGTTGGGGGCAGGGGCGGATCTAGGGGGACGACGGGGCTGGCAGCCCCCTCCATGGAAATTGGCGCCAAGGGCACTAGTTTTGCGCCGAAGGCGCAATCTGGGCGCCGCAGGCACCCAAAACCCAACAGGGGCGACCACATATTCATGGAGGGCTTCCCCGAACCCATGGAGGGCGCCCCAAGTACATGCAAGAAAGACGCCCCGAACCCATGGAGGGCACCCCCATTGTCGGGGAGTTTACCCCGATGCCCAAAAAGCATCTCGAACTTCAGAACTTCGGAAGGGCGCTCTCAAAACTCGGAAGCACAACCTCGAACGCGATTAGGCATGCGCACCGAATATGAGTAGGGCGCCCCAAGTCTGAGGAGGGCGCCTCTAAATCCATAAAAGGTGCCCCAAATCCATGGAGGGCGCCCCCCAATCCCATGGAGGGCGATCCTAATTCCGGGGAGTGAGCCCCGATGCCAGAAAAGCACCCCAAACTTCGGAGGTCGCTCAGAAAACTTGGTGGATGTGCCCCCTCAAACGCGATGAGGTGTACCCAATCTGAGGAGGGCGCCCCTTAACTCAGGAGGATTACCCAAACCCATGAAGGGTGCCCTCAAATCATGGAGGGTGCTCCAATCATAGCATTGTAAAAATGATTTGGGTTTATAACAATAATTAGTTATTTTGACGCGACACTGCATTTTGTTCACGACAACCTTACCGCACCTCACGGTCATGACCATTGACAATGGCTACTGGCGGATCCAGGGGGAAAACTCCCCCTCCCACAGGAACATGGGAGGTATTTAATGCAAGTATGTCTCTCGCGCGTTCCTGCATTGGTTGTAAGAAGTGATAATTAGTCCGCGCCCCACTGGGGAGGGGGGGGGGGAGAGTTCGTCCCTGTCTCAGATTTTCTTAATAACTTAAACAATGAACACTATGGTAGATATCGAGACGAAACTTCCAGTTTCTTATGCAACATCAGTCATACTTCTTTTTACTAAATTTCAATTGAATTGAATCGATGTGGTACATCGGGAAATAATAACGTTGTATTCACGTCATGGCATGCAATTTTTGGTGAAAAAGATAAATGTTCGAAAAATCGTAGAACACCGAGTTTTGATGCGAATTGTCCAAAACATGCAATAGATGGGAAATGACGCTTTCTTCAAAATGCTTTTCTCGTATTTGGGTAATTTATGATTTTTAGCCCCAAAATAAGCAAAACAGATTGTAAAAAATCCATGGCGCCACCTCAGATGCCAAAAATGCGCTCCTCGGCCTGTAGCCCCCTCAATGAAAATCCTGGATCTCCCACTAGGGGGGGGGACATGTTGTACCACTTACCCCTCGTAGCGACAATACTGGTACCAGAAGACACCAACGCCCTTTTTGCTACCTCGCATTTATAGATACATGTAAGTCATTGTTCATCGGTGAGACATTCTCACAGCTGCAATTCATGTTCGAAAAAGATACTGGCATGAAATAGATACTGACCACCATTCTGGTCAGTATCTCTTTCACACCCAGTTTAACTCAATTTTCCTGACCAGTTTGCCACGCTCACTTTTACAAGCAGCTTGCCATTGTTGCCACCTTGATATCTCTCATTGGTGCTGTGCAGACCTGAGACGTACATGTTAAGTCTTCGGCGGGTCTTCGCAACAAGCTTACAACGCCGTACGTCAGTGACGTCGAGCACGTCGGAGAACCGTCTTGGTCGTCGCCATTGACGTTGTTCTCTAATGTCAGATGATTGACTGCGGACTCTATGGATTGTTTTTCTACTCAAGCCGTGGTGTCCGCTCAGATGATTAGCACGGGTCCGGTGGTTCAGCGGGCCAGCACAGATTCAACCACTTAGTCAACAAGTAGTGGTTCACCAAATGACTAGCAGCTGTCCAAGTTATCCAGCCGCTTGGGCGGCAAGTAGAGCCCAGCTGGGTAGCAACAGTCCTCCAGCACATCACACACCACCACTATCAGCTGCCCACCACTCCAGCACGGCCAGCCAGAGCCCAGCGGGGATACCATGTATCCATAACACAAATACAGCTGTTCACCATCAGCCGGCCAGCAGAGCCCGCTGGGATATACATGTACAAGTACACCACAACTATCAGCCTGCCCACCACTCAGCGAAGCCAGCAGATCGCTGGTAATACATGTATCCAGTACACACAAATTTACTATCAGCTGCCCACTCAGCCGGCCACAGAGCTCAACTGGGATAAAAATTATCCAGTAACCACCCCTATCACTGCCCACTACTCCACCGGCAGCAGAGCCCCCCCAGCTGGGGATATAACATGTATCCAGTAACCACATTGACTACAGCTGTCACCATCCAGCCGGCCACAGAGCCCAGCTGGGATATAAGCATGTATCCAGTACACCACAAACTAAGCTGCCACCACTCCAGCCGGCCCAGCAGAGCTCAGCTGGGGCTAAAACATGTATCCAGTAACACAACTTCAGCTGCCCACCACTATCTCTCCAGCAGTCCAGCAGACCCCAGCTGGGGTATAACAGGTATCCAGTACACCACAACTATCAGCTACCCACCACTCCAGCTGGCCAGCAGAGCTCAGCTGGGGATACAATATGTATCCAGCACCGTCAGCTGTTGCATCCAGCCGGCGCAGAGCCCAGCTGGGATATTAACATGTATCCAGCACACCACAACTATTCAGTGTCTGCAGTCCCCATCAGAGCTCAAGCTGGCCACGAGCTCAGCTGGGGGGTTATAACGGTATCAGAATACCCACCACTATCCGCTGCATCCACGTCAGCTGGCCAGCAGAGCTCGCTTGGGGTATAAACTGTATCCAGTACACCTACAAACTATCAGCTGCCACATCACTCCAGCTGGCAGCAGAGCCCAGCTGGGATATAACATGTCTCCAGTTACACCCCAAACCTATCAGCTGCCCCACTCCAGCGGGCCACAAGAGCCCAGCTGGGGAATATAACTGTATCAGCCCACCACAATAATCAGCTGTCCAGCAGTGCCAGTCTCGGCAGAGTCCAGCTGGGGTAAACAGCAATCAGCACACATCACAATCACTGTCCACCACTCCATCAGAGCTCAGCTGGGCCAGCAGAGCTCAGCTGGGGGTATGACATGTATCCAGAATACCACAACTATCAGCTGTCCAGCAGTTCAGCAGACCCCAGCTGGGGTATAACAGGTATCCAGTACACCACAACTATCAACTGTTCACCACTCCAGCCGGCCAGCAGAGCCCAGCTGGGGATAAAACAGCGGCCCACTGGCCGTTCAACAGCAGTCTAACCGTTCAGAAAGCCCACTATCCCCCGAGCAGCCGTCCAGCCGGCCGTCTGACAGCAGCGGTTCACCAACTGGCTGGTATCAGCCCTGCGTCCCAGGTACCTCAGCCGTCTAGCCCAGTGGCGCGGCCTGCCAGCGGGCTAGCAGCGGGCCGGCTGCGGCCCGGAGGAGCACAGGGCCCGCAGCCTCAGCCCAGTGGCGCGGCCTGCTAGCTGACCCGGAGGAGCACAGGGCCCGCAGCCTCAGCCCAGTGGCGCGGCCTGCCAGCTGACCCGGAGGAGCACAGGGCCCGCAACCTCAGCCCAGTGGCGCGGCCTGTCAGCCGGCCCGGAGGAACACAGGGCCCGCAGCCTCAGCCCAGTGGCGCGGCCTGCCAGCTGGCTAGCAGTGGGCCGGCTGCGGCCCGGAGGAGCACAGGGCCCGCAGTGGGATCTCGACTGTGTGGCCGTTCTGCCGTAGGCTGGAGGCGGCGGCGGACGTCGTTCGCTGCTGGGTGAGACCGCGCTGCGTGCCAGCCAGCAGAGTGGCGCGCGTCTGACCCGGCTGCAGGCCGCTGGGTGAGCCGGGCTGGCAGCAGACCAGCCGCCGCAGGCGGCGCAGCGCCAGTTTGATCTCGGGCATTCGTGCTGCGTAGATGACGGGGTCCACCAGACACTTGAGCACGACCAGCATGTTGCTGGTGATGCTCAGGCCGAGGTGGGCGCGCCAGCCCAGCTGTTTCGGCTGCAGCGTGCAGTCGTAGCAGATGAGGATGAAGCTGATGACGGCCGGCATCCAACAGAGGATGTACGTGCCCAGGATGAGCAGCGTCGTCACCACGGCCTTGACGCTGCTCTTCAGCTGCGACGAGCTATGGCTGCGCAGCGAGCCCTTCTGGTGCTTCCGCACGATGACAAATATGTGCGAGTAGGCGAAGAACATGCAGATGAGCGGGACGAAGAAGAGCGACGCCACCACGTGCCGGAACGTGCTGAACATGAAGAAGTCGAACGAGCAGCCGTCAGGCCGTAAGCCGCCGGCTGCCGCGAAGTACAGCAGGAAGAAGAGGATCGGCACCAGCCAAAGGAAGCCGATCGAGGTGAGAACCCTGCCGCGTGTGATGAGGCGCGCATAGTGCAGCGGTCGCAGGATACCGACGTAGTGGTTCAGCGCCAGTGCCAGCAGGTGCGCTGCCGTTGAGATGATGCCGCCCAGCCGGAGCGCCTCGAACACCAGCATCGGACACTTGCTGAGCGTCACCACGCCAAAGCCGACCGGTAGCAGGCTGTTGACGAGCAGGCCGAGGCCGAGGATGGAGGCGGCGTACGCGTCTGCGCCTGCCAGGCTCACCGAGAAACACATGGTCGGGCTGAGCGGCCGCCGGATCAGGCGGGCCGACAGACAGATGCTGACGTTGATCGCCGTGCCAACCGCGCAGAAGAACAGCATGATGGGTACCGAGATGAGGTAGATGTGCCGCTTGAGTGCATCCTCCTCCTGCTTCTCCGCCAGCTGGTTGCGGAGATGTGCCATAATGTGCCGCAGCAGAGTCTCGTTCAGAGTGCCGTTTGCCGTCCCCAGCAGCTCAGCTAGCGGCGGCAGCTCCCCCCGCGGCAGGAACGCGCTGAAATGCAGGACAACAGCAGAATGTCAACACATCAGACAACAGTCCGTCACACATCAGACAACAGTCAGTCACACACAAGACAACAGTCCGTCACACATCAGACAACAGTCCGTCACACATTAGACAATAGTCAGTCACACACCAGACAGCAGTCCGTCACAACATAGACAACAGTCAGTCACACACGGCAGAAACAGTGCGCCGTCACACCATCAACAACAAGTCCGTCAGCACATTAGAAATATGTCAGTCACACACAGACAACAGTCCTCACACATCAGACAACAGTCCGTCCACAACAGACACAGTCAGTCACACACCAGACAACAGTCCGTCACACATCAGACAACAGTCCGTCACACATGAGACAGCAGTCCGTCACACATCATACAACAGTCCGGTCACACACCAGACAACAGTCCGTCACACACCAGACAGCAGTCTGTCACACATCAGATAACAGTCCAGTCACACATCAGACAACAGTCCGCCACACATCAGACAACAGTCCGTCACACATCAGACAACAGTCCGTCACACATCAGACAACAGTCAGNGCGCTAACTGATCACAAATACCAGCTACAAAAATACCTCATTGGGTCACCAGTCACCACTTCTGTGTGTTGTCACTGACCTCATTTTGTCAACTCTCGACAGTTGCACTGCACATCAGTAGCATACGCACCTAAAATTCGCACATCAGTAGCACACACGGTCATGGGTGTCATTTTCTATAGGCCTGGTAGGGCCAGGGCCCAGGACCCTACCAATAATTTCACATTTTAGCATTAGTTCTATGGCGTTGCATGGCAAGAATGACATTACAATATATGAGGTTAGCAATGGGGCCCTATCAATAATTTTCAGAAACTGACGCCCCTGCACACAATAACCTTACACGACATTGACAACAGGGGCTCCACCTCATGGGGACCGTGTTCCCCCCGATTTATTGGACTTTTAACATTACGCCTACGGGCGATTGATGGAAATAATCGACTTCATTAGCCTCTGCCCCCCCCCCGCCCCATTTTGGAACGTCGCAGGAAAGCTCTAGATTGACAAGACAATGATCATGTCATAGATCCCATGCTGTAGGGGGCCCGCTAACAAATAAGTGACCGAAAATTCTGCAAAGTTTTCAAAAAACGGTAGGGGCCCGCACCACAAGGGGGCCCCGCTCTTACTGCTCTGACCCCCCCCCGAAATGGAATCCCTGCGTGCGCTTTACTGCCCCACCACCCCCGACCCAACTACCTCCAAAGTGAGTACAATATCTGCCACCCCGCAGACTCGCACTCGCATGCGAGGCTCAGTGTGGGGCAGCCTTTATGGTCCCTGTGGATCTGGAGAAGCCTGGTGAAAATTGACTTGGGGAGATGGGCCTGGTCAGGTCCTCACTTCTAGCTCTTCAGTCAAGGAAGTTGGGCACTGCCGGAGCAGCTTCCGGGTACCGATGTCCGCGTCCTTGGGTTCGCGTAGCCTTTTTTGGAACTCGGCATGCTCTAGCTTGCTTAACATGTACATACCCGGCTCGAAAATTAATTTGTATAAAGAAAATAGGACCCTGAGCCCAGGAATTGCCGTCAAGGAGAGCCTCTGCCATGAGACACTTAATTTAATTCATTTATCCATTTTCCTAATTTGTATAAGCAATTGCGAAATTTTGCCATGCCGTGAAGCGGCGCAAATTTTTGTTGTTTTTTGACAGGGTAGCATAATTTTGACTGCCGCAGAGGCTATTTTTGCGATAAATTGTTATGTTTCCCTGACAAATTGTTAACTTTCCCAGTTTTCTCCGAAGATCATTGTTTTTTACGTGCAGTGCAGGAAACGCGGAGGCATACTTGTATTGGCATACCCACTCCCCGATTCCTGTGAGGGGCATTTGCCCCTGATGCCCCCCCCCCCTAGATCCGCCAGTGGGGCCACATGCTTTAGCACAATTCTCAATTATAAATCCAAAAACTATATAGACAATACTTATAAAACCGCTTGCATTATCAGTAAAAAAAAAAAATCCTGGCTATCTTAAAATTTACGCACAAATGGCGTCCGTGCCGAGTGGATACAGTATATTCTGGAGCGCACCTTCGGCGCCGGGGGGGGGGGGGAGGCATGGCCCCCATGGCCCCCTTACATACGCCATTGCTACTGTTATTCTGAAAGACTAATCACCAAAATATACCGGCATACTTACAGCCCACGTTGTCTTTTACTGGGATCAGGCCACAGTGTTTCCAAGGTAGGTAACAGTGAGCGGACCGCCAGCGTCCCAAATGGTGGTTAGGCGGCTAACAATGTCCGGATCGCACCACAGAAACGAGCCTGATCTACCGACACCCCAGCTCCTCGTCACTAGTTCGGCATGTCCGGCCAGCACAACGCACTCGACCCTGAGATCCGCAGTGCGCCTCTCAGACACCACGGCCAAGCCGTGAGCGCGTGTTTGGACATGCTTTCCTCCGAACGGTACCTGAGTGGTCAGCCTTCTGCTGCAGCTGAATTCAGCCGGAAACGGCATCCCCACTTCTTATCGACATTTCTCGGTAGAGGTGGGCAGGGTAGAGGTGGGTGCCAGACGAATGTCAGGTGAGGGGAAGCACCGGTGTCAATATGTATGCTTTTGGTGGGGCGGGCCCCAAATAATTTCAAATTTTAACATTAGGCCTATGGCGTTGGATGGTAAGAATCGAATCAGAATCTATAAATTTAGCATTGGGCCCCCAATCATTTTCAGAAATTGACGTCCCTGGGGGGAGGGCGTAAAGTGACCGGCACACCGCCAGATTCGTCCCTCGGGAAGCTCAGTATAGGTGGAATACAGTAATTAATATGACCTTTTCCTCTACAGAAAGTAAATAACTAATCAAAAATATATTTGGTTGCTACCGTCTTTGTTGCTACCGTCACACCAAATATATTTGTATTATTCATTTACTTTCTATCAAGGAAAAATGCATATTTACTACTGTATTCTACCTATAATACATGCCATGTTGGATGTTCCTCGCAAGAGCACTAAACAACGTTCCTCCGGAAGATCATTGGCTGGGCGTTTACGTGCTTGTGCGTGAGTTGCATGATGTGCATGAAATGCAGTGGATTTGCGAGGATGGGTATTTTTACCCTGTGGATTTTTTGTTGCTACCGTCACACGCAGCTCTAACAAAGCGTGCTAGAGATCACTACTCGTCTCTCACCTACCAAGCTGCATGTCAGTCAGGCTGAGTTCTTATTTTAAACATTACATTATTTACTTGCATATATTTATTTAATAATAACCGTTTTCACGATGGCTTATTTTGCGCGAAATGTTTTAAAACACTTTAAAATGTTTTGAGAAGTTTTAGGAGTAGCCGTCTTCACGATGGACTAATTTGCGATAAATATTTTAACTCTCGCCCTACGGTCCCGTAGGGCGAGGGTTAAAGGAAGTAGTTCACCTTCAACATGGGTTTTGAACTGAGAAAGTAGTTTTGAAGCCCCTGTTGAAAAACCCCTAGCTTCAAGTTTTCTGGACTGAAAAAGCTCTTCAGCCGAATATATTTCACCCTTTTGTCGAAGGAATGTGGGCCATAGAACAAAGAATGTCAAGAATGTGGGTCATTGGGAGGCTATACAGTAATCTTACGCGACTACTCTCGAATCTGATTGGCTGAGCCATTTGATTCTTTCGTTTGACGTTGCAGAGTACGCATATAGTTTTGATAAAAACAATGATGTACGTCCTGTCCTGAATCGGCGCGATGTATGGCTATTTTTTACAATATGAAAATATGTTGTATTAAAAATATAATCAAATCGTGTTTGAAAAAAACAACAATCCAAGCTGAACTGTTTCCTTTAAAACATTTTTTTCGCAATTTAGTCCATCGTTAAAGCAGCTACTACTAAAACATTTTAAAACATTGTAAAATGCTTTAACAAATTTCGCGCAAAATAATCCATCGTGAAAACGGCTAATATTTCCACCAGGCACGTAGCCAAGGGGGAGGTGGAGGCACCCCTCCCTTCCCGGAGGCCCGGCGGTCCCTTTTCGGCACGCGCAGCGCGCCGAAAAGAGACGACGAGACCGCGCGAAGCGCGGTATCATGGGGTGTCGTATCATGGGCTCTGAGTCGGAAAACCACGCTTTAGATAGTTAAGAGCACTTCGAGGCTCTGTAGGGCCACCAGGGCCCTCTCTAAAAGACCAGAGGACCCCTTTGACGTTCAAAAGAGCCTATGCATATCAGAGGGGTCCCTGGACAAGCCGAAAAATGCCCCTGAGTGGGTCAGAGGACCCCCTGAACATGCTGAATGGACCCAGGTCAGCACAGAGGGCCCCTGGGCAGGTCGTAGGGGTCCCTGGGCAGGTCGGAGGGGCCCCTGAACATGTCGGTAGGGCAAAAAAGCAGCCAGCGCAGTTCCTTACCAGGCCAAAGGGGCCCCTGAGCAGGGTGGACGATGAGTCTGGCCAAGGGGCCCCTGGCCCCGTAGTCAGACCAGAGGGCCTCTGCTAAGCTCAAAGGGCTCCTGGAAATTTAAAAGGGCCCCTGTGCAGGTCAGAGGGCCCCTGAACAGACTGAAAGGGGCTCTGGGCGGGTCAGAAGGGCCTATAAACATGCCAAATTGGCCACTAGCGGATCCATGGGGGGAGGGGGGCAGGGGCTTTAGTTTTCACCCGCTGCGTCTCTACCAGACATGTAGCCAGGATTTCGCCTAGGGGAGGGGCGCTTCGAGAGGGCCCCCCATATCACCTGAAGTCAAAAAACTTTTTCACATTTTCCGATGTATAAGGAAATATAATCAACTTTTACAAAGGCACGTGTCTGTTTAAAACCGTTCCATAAGGTACGAGGATGTTAAATCCAAGGAATTTTACCAATTTACTGAAACTTTTTGAAATTTAGCAGCCCGAGCCGCCTGCAGCCCACGCTCTGGATCCACTAGTGGTAGTGGCCATGACTGAAGGGTGATGATACTAACACATACATTAGAGGAGAGAAAAAGGATACGTTGTTGATTTCAGTAATAGTATACTCAAACGGAGCTCAAATAGATATATAGACGAAAAAAAGAGCTGTAGGTCTGGACCATCCTGGGAAAAACAATAGCAAACGCAGCGGGTGAAAATCAGGCACGTAGTCAGGATTTCGTCCAGGGAGGCAGTGCCTCAAAATGGCCCTTTCCGAGCGTTGAATGGCCCTCAGAAACCAAAACTTGATATGAAAACTCTACGGACTTCGACCACTTTATTTTGTGATGCTCTTTTTTCATCAACTTTTGATGAGCTGGATTGGACCAGGACCCTCAGGACCCTCAGAGAGGCCCATGAACCAGGCACGTAGCCAGGATTTCGTTTCGGGGCGGCGCCTCAAAAGGGTCTCTACCAGACATGTAGCCAGGATTTCGCCCAGGGGGAGGGGCGCCTCGAGAGGGCCCGTTCCCGAGCGTTGAAAGGGCTCAGTAGAATGAATGAAAAGGTCTGCTCCCTTCGTACTTGTGAGGCCGAGAGGGGCACTACTTCAGACAACTCTGAACGGTACAGAATCCTTCGCTGGTTACGCAGCTGGGGCATTCCACGACATTTCGAGCATTTTTTAGTCCCAAATTACACCCTCATCTCTCACTTTTTGTTCAAAATTGGTGTATACGGTTATCTTGGGTCCTGAATTCAGCTGTATAAATATTAGCTCGATCTGACTTCAGATTATCGAGTTATAGCCTCGGACATTTTGCAGGGTCAAGTTGCATAGGTGTTTTCGGAGGCCGAAAGACTGCATTTGACTTAACCAAATGCTAAAAATACCTGTATGGCTGAGTTCACAATGAAACGAAGTTTCTTCTGATTTTTTTGCGTGACCTTGAATGACCTTGACCACGTGACCTTGTGACATTTTTTTCGATGACCTCGTGTGGCCTCGGGTACACCCTAATTTTTAAATTTTCACCTCTCAAAATTACTTTTCATATGTCTTGTCTAAACAATGCAACAAATAAAAAAGGTGCCTTTTTCCTCTAATTTCCATATTTTCCATCTATATACGTGCGCGTGTTTCGAAATTACCACCAAGGGGGAGAGGGGTAGAGGGAAATATCTCCCAAGCTAATGATACCGATTTGACGGTTTTCACATTTGATCCGGCCGGTGTCAAGACGGTGCCCGTATATAATTGTATACACTTTGGGTCTATATGAGTGGAACCAAATTGGACCAAAAACGAAACCCAAACCACCAAAAATCGTGGCAGACGTACATCATACTCCAAAAACCTATAGACGATTTGCAAGTATCTAACCATTGATCCAGCGTGGTTCAAAACGTTGTGGATAAGAGTTTTATCTACTTTGGTTTAATCTAAGTGCACAAAATTAGACCAGAAAAGTAAAACAACATTGCAGACGACGCCATTCTCAGAACATATCAAACTGATTTGGACAAGATCTTCACCATCGATCCGCTTGATCCATATTAGTGGCCGTGTTGAGTTTACCGAGTTTGGTTTAAATTAAAGTGGACCAAATTGGACCGGAAACCAAGAAAAACTGGTGGTTTTGGTCGATTTGGTCACTTTAAATTCGACCAAAATGAATTAAACTTAATACGGCTCTGCGTTGGAACAAGCCAGATGAAATGGTGAAGATCGTGTCCAAATCGGTCCCATAGTCGGAGCATGACGTCATCTGCAACGATTTTTAGCGTTTTTGGTCTAATTTGGTCCACTTGGATTGAATCAA